>QKWP01000085.1:57534-100917 GCA_003550325.1 Gigaspora rosea | reverse complement strand
GAACCCAAGCAAGTTCGTGACTGGCGAAACAAGAAGCAAGAACTTTTAAATGCCGCACCTTATCTTTTAACACTCAACCGTGGTCGACCAGCCAAGTATCCACTTTTAGAAGAAAGGCTAGTTGAGTGGATTGAAACGCTTCGTAAAAAGCAGATGGCTGTTTCACGAAACATGGTTGTTAGAAGGGCTAATACATTGGTTAATTATGAGGAAATAAAGGATGCATATCCTGATATTAATAATTTTAAATTTTCTGCAAGTTGGTTATGTGGATTTTTGTATCGCAATGATTTATCAAATCGCCGACGTACAACAGTTGCGCAGCACCTTCCTGAAGATCTTATTGAACAACAAAGCGAATTTTTAAGCCTTGTTTTATTCAAACGCCGTCAATACAACTATGACATCCAATACATTGGAAATATGGATGAAACTCCATTGTCATTTGATATGCCTTACCCGGTAACTCTTGAAAAATGTGGAACCAAGACAATAAGCATCCGATCTACTGGACATGAAAGGGCGTCCTTTACTGTAATTCTGGGATGTTTTGCAGATGGAAGAAAGCTTCCTGCAATGTGTATTTTTAAGTTAAAAATCATCCCCCGTGAAAGGTTTCCGGAAGATGTCATTATTCGTGTTAACGAAAAAGGGTGGTGTAATGAAGAAGAGATGCATTATTGGATCGATAATGTGTGGACTGAGCGTAGTGATTCAGATTCCTGATCTCTTCTTATTTTGGATTCTTTTAAAGGTCATACGGTAGATCCTGTTAAGCACTATTTTCAAGAAAAAAATACCTATCTTGCGGTTATCCCAGGTGGATTAACTAGTAAACTGCAACCTCTTGATGTTGCAGTAAATAAAAGCTTTAAAGCGAAAGTAAGTAAATTTACTGTATTCTTTTTTTTTAATAATAGGTCATATTAATAGAATTTTAAATTATAGGTGCGTGATCGTTACAACCAATGGATGATCAATAATTCTCATCAATTTACGCTTGCTGGACGTATTCTAAAACCTTCATATTCTACTTTAGCTCAATGGGTGGGAGAAGCATTGAATGAAATTAGCCCTCGTTTAATTAGAAATGCATTTAAATGTTGCGGCATTTCAGTAAATATGGATGGATCTGAAGACGATATGGTGTTTGACTATAGAAATTTGGGTGAAGATTTAGCAAATACAAATGATGAAAATATTGAAGAGGCAGCAGATCATGACGATGTAGATGGTGAAGAGTATGAAGAAGAAACTGGGGATAATAATGATTGGAATAATATCAAATTCTGTATTTTTTTTTTTATAATGAAGTTTATTCGCTTGTAATGTTTTTTACAAAATGCACTAGCATGTTTTACTAATGTTTGATATAAAAAACGTGTACCGTAATAATAATATAATGATCGGGTATTGAATTATTAAAGAATTCTGTAGCAATAAAAAATTAAATTTGTGCTTACTAAATTAAGGCATCGTTAAATTAAAAATCCCGTTTCATGTCTGTCGTCAAATATTACAATCATGATTCAAAAATCGAGTTGTTATTACTTCATATATGTGTATCATTAGAAAACATATGTAATACCCGGGTATAAATCATGATCGGGTCCTTCCAAACCCATAGAGGGTACACCTCAAGGGGGGTACCCACGTCCGAAAAATACGGTATTTTCGAGATCAGAATATCAGAACTTCATACTCAAATATGCGAAATAGGTTGATGTCTAAACAAGCTCACACTTGGCAAGGTTCAGAATATCTAGTCATGTATGAAATTATTAGAAGGTCTAAGATAATGAAGTCAGAATAGATGATTATTTTCTCTTCATAAAAAAGATACTAGCTTAGCCTTATAACCCAGTTTTTTGGCCATGATTAACTTACTAGTTCTGGGTGCTCTGTGAAATATTTAATATAATCACGGGCTATATAAAATTTTTTTTCTTTATTTAATCAACAAAAAATAATTTTTGATCAGGTAATACAGTAGTAATATGTAGTTTTCTGTCTATTGTAATTTTGTAAAACACATTTTTAGGTATTCTCGTAGTTCCTTTATTAGCATATTCTATAATCATATTATAATTCCCAATGCTATCTATATATTCATTTGAATAATAAATATATTTTTTTTATTTAATATATTTTTATTTTAATATCGTACCTTCAAAATTACAAATCGTTTGCCTACCTTTTGTAACTCTATAGAACATAATAATGTTTTCTAAACCTTCCTCACCGATCACAATAGGGTCTGTAAATTTATTATAATTAATAGAATTAAAGCCCAATCTAATTCACTATATTTACTACTAACAATTTTTTGGGACTTTTCTGCTTTGCGTTCTCCATAAGCATCCTGTACGTAGTTGAAAATGACCTCCTAATCGAGATACAAGAGGAAGGTCTAACTTGAATTTCTCCTGAAGCCATTCAACAACAGACAACAGAGGCAGAATTTCTAGTAAGAACTTTTATAAGATCAGGGTGAGCAAAATTTCGAGCAGATTGTGCTGTATCTTGAGCGAAGATTTTAGCGGAATTTTGATGCCAAGGCCTATAAAATGATTTCGCATTAATTCTTAGATGAAACTTGCCTACGAAGGAAATTTTTCAGTGTTAACAATAAGTGACAAGTATTATAAGTTCTTTGAGTTTCACCAACCTATTTGAGTTTTGGTCAAAGCACTGTTAATACCAGACGTTGCTTTCGTTGAGCTGCCACCAAAGAAAGCATTCTTATCAAGAACCAAAACATTCCCACCACTGTGTAAACAGCAGAAAGGCCGGAAAGACTACTACCAACAATAACTTGATTGTACATGATTTTTATATTAGAAATTAATTAAAAAAGACTTTTAAGCTGGTTATTTCATAAATCGCAATTGCAGAATCATCCCCATGTTTATGTTGATTTTTAAAACACCTACCTATTATTTTAAATCACATAACGGGTTATTATTTAAGTCGTACAATTTAGAGATAGTTTTTTTAAATGGCTTTTGTATTTGCGTTCACTGCATCTTACTCGCCAATAGTCCAAATAATGTAAAAAATGGGTGCCTTTAAGGGATCAAGTTCCAATTCATTTTTAAAGTCGAATACGTTAAGCCACCTCCAACCAAAATAGTTTTAGCAGAAATTGTTGTCATCGTTTTATACCAATTTAGTTAATTTTAGATCAGCCTTTGCTTCTCGATCTACCTAGTCAATTGGCTCAATGCTTCTGTAGTTACCTTTTAACGTATTTAAATGTTAATAATTTGTTCAAATAAAATTTTTTTGTCTTTAGAAAAAGTTAACCCACGGTACTAACTTCTCTATCAACTCAGGCCATTATATTTTTCGCTAGTAACCAAACATTTACTAATAATAATTAAGTTTATATAATGATTAATAACTAATTAACTCATTCATTACATACCGTATTACTGTATTTGATATACGGATCTTTTTATTATAGAAAACGTACAAAAAGTTAAAAAGCACTATTATATAGTTTAAAAAAATTTTATTATATAAAACTACAAGTAATCAATTGACGATGTGGTTTTTCATAGTAAAGGTTACTTTAAAAATTTTTTTTATATTGTGTAACCTAGTGATCTTCAAGCCAATCAAATCGAATGTCCACCATGCTGTTCTAAACTATGATAACAGATAAGCAATTCAATGTTTTTTCACATAATGCGAATAATGCGCAATATTATATCTAGTTTATAAAAAACGCACCATTTGGAATATTTAGAAATTTGTTCCAATTCTACTCTTGACCTTGTCATAATTTATATTAATTTTTTTAGTTGGGAAGTTTCAAAAAGTGCTTATGCTTGAGATAAATAGGTCTGCACCATGCTAGCTTACTCGCATAAAAAATAACGGGTAACAAATCAATATGTTAGTGCAATTTATATGGCATTTAATTAGTCTAATAATCAGTTTCCAATCTCATACTGATCTGTTCTAATCAGTCCTGGACCATAGTCTGGTCTAACTTTTTAAAAGACTGCCATTCTTTGGACCAAGATGGACCGGACGGAGCTATTAACAGCCCTAATCTGAATTTGATACAAAATATAACTATCTATCACTATATCGGAGTTATTCAACATTTTTAAATTAGACTTTCCATATAAATGCAAAATGACTCCCAAAAATGTAATTTTGAATTTTGATCGAATTAAGCTTAATCCTGGCCATTATTCAAACAATATTCCTAGACGTTATTCAGCGTTTATACAGTTTATCATTCATTCCTGGTTTAGCGCGACTGCGTCGCACAGCTACTTATTTACTAGTTATTCCAAATATATCATATACTAGCGGGAACATTATTTTCGCTATGATAGTACTAGGATATTTTTATTATAAAGATTCCAAGACGTGCATGAGTTTTATAATTATGGGCACAATGATTATTTGAATTTTCCTATTAAGAAAACAATAGTAGATTGGTATGGTATGGATGACTAGAGCTGTATAATATGAGGATGCACAGTACCTATTTTAAGAACTATATTATTTTCATAGCAAAACCATGCTCAAAGTATATAAATTTCACGTGCTTTTAGCATGATTTTGCTGTAAAAAATCCATATCATACTAATCTGCTATAGTTACTAACCCAATCAATACTAGATCAGTAGAATATCAGTCTTTTAAGGTGCATTTCCGGTTTATATTGGTATAAATTGTTTTTTATACTGTACTGTATAGTAGAATATGTGACAATCGAACAATTTCCTTTTTTAATTCAGTTATTCCCATCACTAGATACGTATAAATTTGTGTTGAAGTATACTTTGTCAAATAAATTGTTATAATTACTGTTTCATTATCGTATTGAATCCCATGGATAATAACAATAATAAAAATATAACGATACATAAACAATGGCGACCTATTCTAGGAGATGAAATATCTTTGGTTGAACCTAATGATTATGTTAAACTTGGCGATATCATTCCTAATCCAAGACTAACAGACATCGATAAAAATGGAAGTATAGCTGAATTACTTCCATATATTCATCAGAAAATTAAAAAGTGTGGAGTTGGTGTTCTTAGAGCCGAAAATATTAAGACTTTGATTGATAAAGAAGCTTTTAAAGATAATATTAAAGATGACTCTGAAAATGATAGTGAAGATGATTTTGAAGATGATTTTGAGAATCTTAATTATGAAGAAACAATAAATAAGAATAAAGAATTACAAAGAAAAAATCAATTGTCAAGATTCGATTGCATTGCTAGCTTACTTTCTTAGTTCAAGATATTTTTCAGACTTTATCTCAATTTCCAATCACATTTCCTTTAATAACTCCCAAATTGAATGAAGAAAAAGTATTTAATGTGATGCTTCCTTTATATACTGGAACAGTCATAAAATGGGAATCAAGTCCTAGAACAATAATTGAAAATAGCCTTTTCAGTGATCCATTCAAATTAATTGTTGCCATTCGCATTGGAAAACATTCCCCAGGAAAAAGTACAATCCTTAATCGTTTAATGACTTCTGATTACATATTCTCTTCAAAATGTGATCCAGGTGCAAATTTTGGAGTTCCATATATGGTTAGTAGAAGCGTAGAGTTTATTTGGTTAACTCAAGAAACTTGTAAAATGGACTTATAGAACGAAGTATTTAAAGATTATTATTAAAAAAAAGAAAAAAAATCATATTACTTGCAAATTTACATGGCCATGCCTTAGATATCAAGACCAAATTCAATTTTTAAATCAATTGTCTTCAAGTTTCATAATTTTTATAATGCCCGATTATACAAAAGATCAAATACATGACCTTGAAGCTCTAATCGATCCTAAAAAAAATATATATGTATGTGTAAATCATAAAATTAAAAAAGGAATTGAGAAAAGAGATTGTATAATTATTAATACTGAAAAATTGATTGAAGATCGTACACTAGGCAGAGTGTGCAGGATGTTTAAAAAGGCCTTAAATTTTGATAGTGTTTTTTTATTCAATATTGATGAATTGGAATTAAGAAACTCGCTTAAAATGGTTAAAGGAATAGAATATCCTGAGTTACAAGAGTTGATAAATTTCGTTAAGACAAAAAATTGTCAATATACTAAACTGAATATTATGCAACTTCAAAAAACGAATGAGAAACATTCGTATATTTGGCAAAATGATGATGAATTGGATGAATTAGTAAAATTATATACAAACATACTTACATTACCTCTTGACAAAAGAAGAAGAGCTCTGGCACATGTTGAAAGAGAAGTATCCAGAATTTCTATAGAAGAGTCTTCTGAATCTCGAAATAAAGCTATATCAAAAAGCATAGAATTATCTCAGTCTGGTTTGGTTGATAAGGATGATAAGGATAAGGAAAGTGAAATGATTCAAAATGAAATTAGAAACCTTTGGAAAGAAGTGGATAATAAAAGTTTAGATTTAGAATACTTTTACTATGTATTAAGACAATTATATAAAATTAGAATTAGTGATTTAAATGATTTAAATTTTTTAAAACTACCTGAACTTTATGCTGAGTTATTGATTGGTGGTCACACTATAGAATTGCTAAATGGTGATGCAGGTAATATACCAGAAGCTTGGTTTTCAGCTATTTGCAATTATGTTTGTAAAAGGTTCAATAATCTTTGGGTTTATATGATCAGAATAATTGGTTTACAATCATCTGGCAAGTCAACTCTTTTAAATGCACTTTTTGAATACAGATTTTCTGTTTCAGTAGAGCATTGTACCAAGGGTCTTTTCATGAGATTACTATTCTTAGAAGAAGATTTACACAATCAACTCGGTATAGATGCATTTATCGCGATTGATATCGAAGGTCTTGGCTTACTTGAAAAAATAGAATCTGAAAAGAACGATAGAATATTGGTAACATTTGCGATAGGTATAAGTAATTTAACTATTATAAATGTACTCGGAGAATCAATGAGAGATTTGACAGAGATGTTACAAATTGCAATAGTTATGATAGCACGTCTTGAAAAGGATAAGATTGCACCTGACATTAAAATGGTACAACACATTTCAGAACGAATAAAGCAAAATTATCTGAACTAGTAGAAAATTTTCATACAGCTCTACAGGAAGCTTTGAGAATAACTAAGGAACAAGATATGGAGATGGGAATATTTAATGCAAAATGCCTTAAAATTCTTGATAAAAGAATAAAAGAAGAGAAGTTCCTTAAACAATTTTGACCATTTAAAAATGGGTCTACTGTATATGTGCCACCATCAGAACAATATCATGAAGACGTTGTTGATTTATATAGTTCTATACTTGATGATTGTAAAAATTTACAAAGAAATTTTAAATTTAACGAATGGTATACAATAATTCAAAGTTATTGGGGTGCAGTGTTACATGAAGATTTTGCCATTCATTTCAAAAATATCAAAGAAATATATAAATTTATTGTGCATGGAAAATATATAGAAGAAATAAAAGAAGCAATCAGTGAAGCATTTTTAAAACATAAAGAACAAATCAGGCAAGACATTCAGGCTAATCTCTAGGGATGGTCATGTGATAACAAATCAAATGAAAACTCGGATCTCCGTAGTCAATTTTTACTAAGTATTAAGGAACTAGAAAATATTTTACTTTACAAAATACAAAGAACTACTGACTGTGAAGAGTGTAAAAAGGCATTTAATGAAATAAATAAATTTGAAAAGTATCTAAAAGAAGAGAATAATCAAAAGCTTTTAATGGAATGCAAGCAAACAATCAACAATTATATTGAACTTAATCGTCAATCTGCATCATTAAAGCTTGTGCATATAGTAGAAGCAGGTTTTCTTCAAAAAGGGTATTCATCTCAATTTTTAAACACTATTAACAAAACCTTAGAAAACATAAGAAATACATCAAATAGAAAACTTTCTGATGAGGAAATTGAGCAAAAAATTACAGAGACCTGGAATTTATTGCGAAATAATACATTATCAGAATATCCAGTCAAATCAGTAGAGGATTTAATATATCTCGAGGTTGAATCTATATATTCAAGTTAGTGGAATTCGCCAATTGAAAGTGAATACAAAAATGGAACGCTTCCAGATTTACATGCTGATAGGTTAGCAAAACTAGTTTTACAAAAACGAGATATTGATACTATTGAAGAAAGGCTTGATAATTTGAGAGATTTTATAATGGGAAAATCTCAACATTGTTATAATGGGATAGTGAGTGATCTCAAAAATAAAATAGAAAAAACGCTCTCTGATTTTATAATAACCAAAACTCTTCCTATTTTTAAATGTAATGCACACATTTATGGCCTATTGAAATTTAAACAAAAATTATCAGAATATCAGAAAAAATGGGATGAAGAAAATTATCCACTTTATATACTTGATCAAAAGAAAGAAGAATACTTTAATATTATTAGAACACAGCTTCAACATGAATCTATACTTATTTCTGAAGCATATATTGTTGTTGACTATTTATTAAGAGTTATTCATAAAAAAGCAATAAAAGCAGGGGAACTGTGCACTAAAAGATGCAGCAAATAAGATTCCATGGATAACTCGTACAGAAACAGTTAGATTAAAATATTTTGAAGAACTCGCTATTGATGTTCAAAATGGCAATAAAGAAAATGCATTAAATCATTTCAAAAACACAAAATATCATATTGAAAACTGGTTTAAATTTATTTTTGATAACCTGTAGAAGAAAATCCAATACAGAAATACTTTTTACTTATAGTAAAGAAATAAAACGTGTCTATCATGATATTTGTAACTATAAAGATTATAAAGAAATTGAATTATTTGTAAATAATTATATGATACAAGTTGATAAGATAGACTACAAATGTATTCTTGGAGGTTCTAAAATACTTAAAGATTTAAACTTTTTAGTAGCATTATTATAAAAGAGATTAATGACAAAATAAAGGAGATTAGTAACAGTAAAGATAATTGTTATTCAAACCAAAAAAATAAAGAACCGTTTCTAAGACTATCTGAAGATAAATCCATTATAAAAAAGCTTGGATGCACCGAAAGTTGCTACTGGTATAGTGCTTTATGTTGGAGATCTTTAGGTCATCACAAAAATAGTGATGATTCGAAAATACACTATACCAGTCATCAGCCACGTGGTTTTAGAGGAACAAAAGACCAAGAAACAGGAGAGCTTATACCAATGGCATGCCATCAAATAGAAAATAATGATGGTTGGGCAGAATATGATGTTTGGTATTATGGTAAAAAAGATTTGACAAAATGGGGCACTGCAAAAGATGAAGATTTTTCAAATTGTAAATTTAAATCCCATTATAAGAAATTGTTTAATGATCTTATGTACTGGTTCTTTGAAAAGTTGCATGAAGATCTAGCAAATTATTATGTATCTGAACTGGCATCTCGTGACAGTTTAAAATATAATGGTTGTTTAAATTTGAATTATAATAATATTATAAGTGAACTTAGAGAGAAACTTTATCCAACTCTCAATATAACTGAATACAATATTTTTCAAGCAATAAAAAGTCAATTCAAACTACTAAAAGATTTGTGGAAATTTTTAAATCAAATTAACAATATTCTAATCTTTATTAATTTTTTTACCAAATTTCACATGGGTCGAATTAGTGGCTAATATTATTTTATAATCAAATTTTCAACCAGTTCTTTATCACCTGATATCAAAGCAACTTCTGTAAAATTAGGTTAATATTTTTCTTGTAAATAAATATTTGATCTCATCATTATGCCTGTTGTATTTAGAATATTTGCCAATAATTTGCAAGATTCTTCGGATCTTAATCCTATCTGACTTAAATAATAATTAATATTGTAATCAACTTGATACTGTTTAAATATAATTTCATTCTTAATTAGATAAAGAGACTCTGTATTAATTAAAGAAACTGTCTATATCAAAAATCTCTGTTAATATCTAAAGCTATGTTTCAAAAATAATCTTTTATTTGAATTCGAATAGAAATATATTCAATAAAAAATGAAATTTTAGAGATGTTTAGTAGGGATATTGAACTGGTTAAATTTAAAATACAACCAATTTAGTTAAAGTAGCTAGTTATGTATAAATTATATATTGTAAAATTCTCTTTAAAATTACAAGAAGTTACAAGGTGGTTTCTTAATTAAAATTTTAATTGTTTTTAATTTTTGCCAATCTGCTTTTCAAATCAATTTTATTGAATTGATAAGATATTGCTTAAAAATATTCTATTAAGCACTCCAACTAAAGTATAGTATATACTTAAATTATGTTGAATATAAATTTTCATGTCCTATCCAATATACTATTAATATCTAAGACAGTAGCTAAAATAACCTATATGAAAAAAACCAAAAAGAACGAAATTCTGATATAGAATTTAATGCAACCTTGGATGAAGAAGCAAAACCTGCACAAACTATATTGAAATAAATTTGTGGACATGTTAATAAAAGGCTTTATACTAGTATACTGTATCAGTTTTTGAAAATAAAATTTCAAACATTCTTAAGAAGAATAAAAATTTAAATCAATATCTGAAGAAACACAAAGTTACAAGAAGTTTAAGAATAATGATCCTCAGTTTTGATTGGCCAATAGCGAGAGTCAAAAATTTAAACTCAAATTTTTACTTATAAAACCATAGTTGCCATTAAGTAAAAAATGTTCCTGGCTAATTTTACCATTGAAGAGGTCTAAACCATTAAAATTTCTTTTTTGAAAATAAAAAATTAAAAAATTAATTCTGGCCAAAATTATATATAATGATAATGGGCCAGTATGTAGAGTTTCATAAAAATTGTTAATCAAATGATCAAAAAAACCACTGATCTGAATAATTTGAAACCTATTTCAAGAACTAAATTATGAAGTTAGAAACGTGTAAGACTTAAATTAAATTTCTTATTGATCTTAGGTTACTTATATTATTATATAATGCATTTTTCAATTTTTTTATTTTTATTTAAATTTCTTGATAAATTTGTAATCAGTTTAAAATTAGCTTGAACATGCATGCACAGTGCATGTAAATTTTTTAATGTGCAAGAAAAAATGGTCCTGTGCATGTAAATTTTCATAATAAAATTACTTAAAATTACTTCTGTTACACAAAATTGTTAATTTGTCCAAGTAATATTTTTTGAATTTTAAACACTGTTTGTAATTGTTTTGACAATAAATACTAATACATATAGAAAAGTTATTATTATTATTAAAGTTAATATTATTGCTATTGCTATAGTTAACATTTTAAAGTAGCGATTTCGATATATATATTTATCATTTTTTGAATTTTAAATCTTTTTTAAATGCTTTTTTGAATTTTGAGGCTTATATTACAGTTTTTTTTTATTGAAAATTATAACTTACTTCAATTGTCTGCTTAATTCAGCAATAGGATGTTATATCATAGTAGATTTTTAATACGAAAATTTTTGGTTTGACTCTAGTAACAATTAGTTATAATAAATAAATTATAGTTTGGGTGTTGATGAACAAAAAAGTCGGGTTTACTAAAATGCACCTATGGTGTTGAACACCATGTTACACAAAACTATTAGAATAGCCAATCAAAATTTAAGATCAGGTGTAACATAAAATTTTGTTTTTTTTGGTTATTTTTTAAAAAAAACATTCATAACTTAAAAATTTGCTTATGAAACCGCCTTTGGGGCTCTAATAAAAAAAATCTTTGCTAAATTTTAATATAAACTATGCCCCCTGCCCCATCCCAGGTCTCACCCTAACCCTAAGGTAATAAAAATTTTTATTTTTTGTTTTTAAGTTTATTTTTGGTTTTAGTTACACGAATTTGCAAATCTAATTTACCTATGGTGTTCAACACCATAGGTGCATTTTATAATTACCGAAAAAAGTGGTCTAGCTTGTAAATTAATATGTGATTCTATTGTTATTATTGTACTGCTTAAATTTGATTTACATAATTTAATTCTAAGCAATTTTTTGAATAATGTTTTCATTTAATAAAAGCATTAGGTTTTCAATTAAAAATATACATATACTCATAAAACATACTGATTAATTGAAAAAGCATTAGTTATTTGTTATATTAAGCTATAGAACAAAGGTTATAACTATTATATCATTAGATTTAAAGTGTCCAAAATTTGGACAAAGATCACATCTCTAAGCTGATTAAAGCCTATATTCAAATTGTTATCCAAGTTAGAAATGTGACTATTATTTATTAGATATCTGAATAATAGTAAATCCAGTGAATATCTACTGGTTTTACACTATATTCAATAAATAACAGTTTATATCTCTAATTTAAGTAAAAGAGAAAAAAGTGAAAACATTATATTATATTTGTTAATTCCCTTTTGAAAATGTGAATAATTTATCTATAAACCTTTTGATATTGAATAAATTGGTATTGTGTGTTTCATAAATCTCTCTAATTTTATTAATTTACTTTTTTTTCTGTTTGCTCTTGCACTATCATTATTATCTGTACTTAATCTTTTATGTTAAATTTAAAGATGATTACTATTGGTCTTTGGTGTTATTATTTATAAAAACCAAAATATTTTGATAAAAACAAATTTGAATTAGTAGTATAATTTCCTCAGATAGTTGCAACTTGGCTATTCTAATAGGAAGAACATCTAGTCTTAATCTAAAAACCATACCACTAAATATATTATTGCACATTGTTTCCTGGGCATGTAATTTTTGTAGTTGATATTACTGCACTTATATTTCGCTATATATGTTCAAAGGAACTTTCAGATATTTCAATATATAAAAATTTAATTAAACTAAAAACTATGCTACAAATATGTTACAGCACATTGCCTCCTGGGCATGTGATTTTTGTAGTTGATATTGCTGCTCTTATGTTTCGCTATATATTCAAAGGAACTTACAAATATTTCAATATATAAAACTTTTGAAATATTTTGCAAATAATTTTGAAATATTTTGAAATATGGTTTGAAATATTTCAAAAGATCTTATTTCTAAATATTTTATAATTTTTAAACCTTTTTTTAATTTTGCTATCAAAAATTTTTGTAACCTAGATTTTAAAAATTTTGAAATATTGCACAAAATTTTATAAAATCGAATATATGATCTGTATAATCTTTATTTTGTTTTATGTATATATAAAATTAGATCTTTGGATCTTTTTTTGTTTTTCATTATTTTTATTTTAATTTAATTATTTGTTTTTTGTTTTACATTATTTTTATTTTAATTTAATTGATAGTCCGCCAGTTAATCGGAGATCGATCATAGAGTAACGTAATGCAAATCACATATGAAAATCACTATAGTGTGAATGTGGCGTGCATACTCATAAAAGTTTTTTTCTTACTAAGTTAACGACACATGTCCACTAATTGAAAGTTGTAGAGCTCGTCGAGGCGCATCTAACGGTGGTTAGATCATCCAAATTGGCCCAGCGGATGGCGAGATATTGTCGAAAAACTATTGGACGACTATATAAAATCTCTATACATAGAGATTTTATATAGTCGTCCAATCGTTTTTCAACGATATCTCGCCATCCACTGGGCCGATTTGGATGACCTAACCACCGTTAGATGCGCCTCGACGAGTTCTACAACTTTCAATTAGTGGACATGTGTCGTTAACTTAGTAAGAAAAAAACTTTTATATGTATACACGCCACATTCACACTATAGTGATTTTCATATGTGATTTGCGTCACATTACACTATGATCGATCTCCGAGTAACTGGCGGACTATCAATTAATAATTATTTGTTTTTTTTTATTATTTAATTTTATTATTTTATATTTTAATTTTGTTTCTACTTTTATTTACATAGCATTACCAGTAATCATATAGATCAATATATAAACATAGGTATTTTATTTTATTTTAGTTTTTATTTTTTGTATCACTTTAATCAATTAGTATTGTCATTGGTGCTATTATTGGTACCATTATTGGTAGTGTAGTGGGTATTATTATTATTAGGGTTCCTCAAATTCAAATCAAATCAAATATTAGATCAATTTGAATTTGATCAAATCAAATTGACCCTGATTTGAATTTGATTTAATTCAAATATTTGAATTTGAATTTGATTTGAATTTGAATTTTTAATAGTAATTTTCAAATCAAATCAAATATTTGTCAAATCAAATCAAATTTGACCATATTTGAATTTGATCAAATCAAATATAGTCAAATTTGATTTTGAATTTGATCAAATATTTGATTCAAATATTTGAAGATCAAATCAAATTGCGGAACCCTAATTATTATCATAATTTTTGATTCTAGTTTATTATTATTTGATATGTTATTATATCACAGTTTTGCTAATACCAGTTTTTTGCAGGTTTATATAATTTTGCTTTTGCTAATCATGTCTTTTACTAATATGTGCATAACTTTATTTTTTTGTTTTAGCTGGTACTATTATTTTATGTATATTGCTTACTAGTTTAATTAGTTCTTTCTTTTTTTAGTATTAATAGTACAGTCAATTTTAGCACTGTTTTTTTGTCACTGATTACTAATGCTATCTATTTTGGTATCTTTTTTGTAGTTGGTGCTATCTATTTTAGTATTTCTTTTTGCAATTTTTTATAAGTTTTAGTTTTTTTTGTTGCTTTTTTTGCCTTTAGTTTCTTATATTTTGTCTTATATATTTCTTTATAAACTTTTATATTTTCTGGAGGACCTTTTGATTAATATTGTTTTTCATACTAGTGTATTTATTTTAGTGTCTCTTGTAACTAAAATCTTTCATCTTTTTCATAGTTGATGCTATCTTTTAGTATTTTTTCTTTTTGCAATTCTTCATTTGTATACAATAGCATTTTCAAAACATACATTAATCTATATATTTAATTTATAAGTATTATAGTATAAATAGTTGTTAGAGTTTATATTAGATATTAGAGTTAGTATTTGTGGTTAGTAATTAAGATTAGGGTGTTAGAGTTAGGTTTAGTTATTTTTTTTTAACCCTTCAGCTCGATGGCTGTTGGGGTGCGTTTGGCGCTTATTTATTAATATCAATATTTGTGACATGTCGATCTACATTTCACTATCTATTTTTTATTAGTTATACTAATTTATATCTCCCTCCAATTGTCTGTTTTTCCTGGCTTCCCCCAGCTGACCAACCACGCCTGGTGCCCAGTACCTCATAGGATCATAGGCAGCTTGAAAGAAAAATATATCCGCTGGGTTGCTATATAGGTCAGCTATTTGTTATCAACTGCAGGAGCTACTTCTATTTTCAGTCTGTATAGCGTTAGGTTCCTGACTTCTTGCCTTCCTAATTTGGTCAGTATCCTTGACTTTATACTTGTTTGTCTTGTTCCTTTTATAGTGGATGGTCCTTATGTTTACGACATTTTTTGTCAGATTTTTTTTCTTTTCTGGATGCTGCATGACCTTGTGGTTATGTCATGCAACTCATTGTCGCTATAGTACCATGTCTGGAAACAGAAGATGTTCGACGACTTATCATAGATCTTATTTTTTCCAATATTCGTGGTCCTAACATAGTTTTTGTCATCCACTAGGCCTGAACCAGCGACCTTGTGAATATGATCCCAGAGTGCTAACCACTGTGCTATCCGACTCAGGGTCTGTTAGGTTTAGTTAGTATTTGTGGTAATAATTAGAATTAGATAGGTTTAGTTAGTATTTGTAGTTAATGATTAGAATTGGAGCTAAAATGCAACAAAATATTTATTGCAAAATAATTAAAACATATAAATATATACATATGCAATTTATAATAAAAATTTTTAATTTCTATATATTGCAAATCTTATATATTGTATATACATATATATTTTAAAATTGATCTGTAAAATTATTATAATTGAATATGTAATTAAATAGCTAATTAAAATGCATTATAATTTATACAAATTTTGCAATTTTTTGAAATATTTTAAAATATTTTAAAATATTGCAAAGATTTACAAGTTCTAAATCTTTGCAATATTTCACAATATTTTAAAATCAAATAGTACTACAAATTGAAACCTATAATTTTTTTAATTACAAACTTGAACATAGGACAATACCATATGTATTCAAAATTAAGCTACCTTTTTAACCAAAAAATTACACAAAAAATTGTAAAGTAGTTTACTTTTGAAATATTGAGTGTTTTGAAAAAATTGAAAATGTACTAATAAAAAGTTATCCAAATAATACCAAATTTTTACTATAGGAGTATTTTGTGCACTGAACAGCTTTACTTAATTGAACTTTTGAAGTTTATTTAGTAAAAAAAGTTTTATATATAGCAACTGCTAACAAATTTTTTAAGATTTATAAAAAATCAAGGGGTAGCTTATTTTAGGTAGTAGCTTATTTTCGGACATATATGGTAACCATGTCCAAATATGTTTGTATTTGACAAATTTTGCAAGAACAATATCTAGTAACAATCTATTTACTCAAACATAATTTGAACACAGACATCAGACAATATCTGAAATAGTCTGAGTTTGCCAAATATAGCTCAGACTATATCTGTTTACAACACTATATACATACTGGATGTATGAACCTTTTTTACCAAATATTGGGATTGACTAAAGCCTAGCATTTTACAAATTATCTGAATCATAGAAAACTACAAAATACAAATAATTCATGATTATTTCTGAACTATGATAAATTTTTTTTTAAATTTATTAGTATTTTTTTAACATTTAATATTTTATTATACTATCAGATTGCATTTTTTAATGAAAATTACTATGAACTACCACTGGTATTCACTACTAGTAATCTACAATGCATAAAACAAAATAAACAAAACAAACAATTTGTATAAATAAAAATTAAATCTCTTTAATATTAGGGTAAGGGTAAAGGTTAGGGATTAGATTAGGGCTTTGTATATAGTAAAATTTAGCGAGGAATTTTTTTTTTGCATAAAAAAAAGTAGTTTCATAAACAAAATTTTAGGTTAGAAGCGATTTTAGCAATTTTTAAAAAATTTTTGTTTTTGTTACATAAAAAGATCTACATGTTACACCTGATCCTGAATTTTTATTAGTAAATTGATCACTGGTAGTGAATACCAGTAGTAGTAAATAGCAAACTTCTTTTTTAATATTTAATATAAAATACAGTTTTTTTAATTAAAAAACTTAAATATGTACTTGCAAAAATTAGTCATTAAGTATAAATCTAAGAATGTACAGATATATATATGCATTTATAAAAGTGTAAGTTTATTTATTTAATATATATTTTAAAGAATTTTTAAATTTTTAATAAATTCTAATTTTTTTCTGGGCTTCTTTTATCTTTTACTCTCCAATATGCATTATAAGTTCTTCTATTAGCTTATTCACAAATGAGTAGCAATTCTCTAAGGCCTTTTCAGCTTCCATTTTTTGGATACTTTAATTTTACAATTTCACAATGTTTATATATTTCAAAGCTATTTTTTATAAATATTTGTTAAAATTGCACCTATACACTCAGCATAATAGTTCCTTACCATACATATATTCATGAAATATCTGTCTGTAAGAAAGTAAGTACTAGTGAAAAACTAGCAAATACAATTAAGCGAAGTCAACCCAGGTATTTCTTTATCTTCTTCAATTCTTTTTTTAACAGAACAGGCTTTAGTAACAATTAACTACTAGATGAGATAAAGTAACTTGTGAATTTTACTAAGAGTTTTGTTATCAACTCCAATAACAGAAATGATATATTTTTGAGTTTGGGTATCTAGAACAATAACTTTATAATATGCACCTTATAGAAAGTAATAATATTTTATTTTTGAACAATTTTAAAAATTTGTGCAATAAGGTAAGTATAGGCATTTATTATGGTGCAATTAAATGTGCTAATAGGTAAATTTATTAAATTGATGAACATTTGTTAAATTTTTACTAAAAATAAGTAAATTTTAACTCGAAATAAGCCTTTTTTTTGTTTAAAAAAATTTTTTTTCATTAAAAAAATTTTTTTTTAAGTATATAAAATTTCTTCTAAAAATTGAGATTGTTAAGTTAAATGGTGCAACACATATAATTAGGTAGTACTGCCTTTTTTTGCATTCTTTTTTTCTAACCTGTTTTTTCTCTCTAATGTATTGTTGTTCCATCTTTAAACATTCTCTTTCTTTCTTCTTTTATTTACGAATTTCTTGCTTTTGTATCTTTTTAATCTCTTGTGCTACTCATCATTGGATGGCCATCTCTTTTGTTTGCTTCTTTTCATTGGCTGTTCTTTCTGCTTCTTCTTCTGCTTCCTTCAACAAATACAATAATTTTTCCTTAGTAAGAAGTCGAGAGAAATGCATAGTCTTTCATTTTTTCTTTGGCTACTAATTTTTAGACTGTCTCTCATCTGTCTCTTATTCTTCTATCTGATTTGAACAATGCTGCAAAGGGTACTTAAATACTAACTGCAAAGGACTGGTACCAGAATTTTTATAAAGTTTAATTCAAATTCCAAACATTCAATCCTATTATTAAGTACAGTAAACTCTCACTGATCTGAACTGCTAGGACTGCTTTTTTTTACTATATAAAAATTTGGAAAAATTCAGTTTTCAAAAAGTTATATGGAGTGTCTTCAATTAAAAGGGCCCATTTTTACATATATTTTATTTTGAGATATTTGAGTATAATTATTTGTTTTGATTTTCGGACTGATCCGGGATCAATCAAATTTCACGATATTGATTGGTTAAAGACGGCAGGTGACTATCAGTTAAACTCGTGACGTGTTGGCTCTACGCAGCCTCATGTAATTTTTCTTTTTACATTATCTTGATTTTTTATTATGTAATTCGACTTTCATTTATAATTAAAAAAAGTCAATCATGTCAAAATTTATATGAATTTAACGAAAACTCATTTTTCAAAAAAATGTAAAAATGGGCCCTTTTAATTGAAGACACCCCATATATGGTTTATCTGAACTTTAAAATAAAATTTACAAATGTTCTAGGAGATTTTGTTTAGTTTAGAGAGAGTTTAATAGTGTTCAGTTTAGAGTGGTTCAGATTAAAGAAAGGCAACTGTATTTCTATTTCTGACTATAATTATTCATTTCTAGAAGTTGAACTGAGGACAAAACTAGATGAAGAAGAAGTTAGTGCAACAGGTAGGTAAATGGGCTGTTCAGGACTTTGTAAATCAAATATTTGTATTGTATAGATGGCTAGGACTAATAGCATTAGGATTGAAGGACTATATTCCCATTGTCTTGAAAAATTTCAATTGCAGTAGAAGTAAATGCACTAATATAGGCTTGTCTGAAGATTTTAGTAAACATATATTTTGTAACTAATTTGACGCTGCTATTAGTATGATATTTGTTACATTCACTGCTATATGCTCATTTGAGGTGAGCGAAGGGTAGTTTAGCAGGTTGAAGAACATAGGTAGTATAAGATGGGAGGGCATATAGAAGAATGAATTTTCGTAGCAGAAATTAACACAAGTGTAATTAACGTGACTCTTGTGTCCATCAAGAATAAGTAAAACTGGGAAAGCAGGAAGAATAGATCTAATGAAATGCTCTATATATTTTTTAAATAGGCTCTTCTGCATATATTCTGTATCAGTAAACCCATAATAGTGTCAACAAGAGCATTATTTAAAAGACCTGAAATCACTCGCTTGTTTTTGTATATTATTAATAGTGGGATATATACTCTAGCAGCTAATATGGTTGGGCATACTGATATGTGTTTATGATTACTGCTATATAAAACATAATGAATTTGGTGTGCTCCTTTTTTAGCAATTACTTTTTGAAGTTGGGATTCAATAACAAAATCTGTTTCATACAAATAAAGTGCGACATGATGGTTTGGTCATAAGAATTCAAAAAAAAACAAAAAAAAACAAAAAAATGAAAAAAGGTTCTGTCTTATCTATGCTCCAAATTCAATCATAAGTAAGTGAATATTCATTAATAATTTTTTTAATTTATTAAAATGATTATTGATTATGATAGAATTTGTTTTTTGGGCACGTGGTTTATTTAGGGCCTGCAGATAGTGATTTGAACTAGTTGAGCTATAATCAGATAACTGACCCAAACTGAATAAATTTTGGGTAACTAGTTGAATAAATGCTTAATTAGTTGACCCATACAACTGATGGAGAATTGGTTGACATAATGTAAATGATGTCATAAAAGAGCAAAGGTCCGAAAAATTTCGAAATAAAATAAATAAACATAGTAAACAAGAAAAAATTTGAGTAAAGATTCGAGAATTCCTGAAAGTTAACATAAAGTAATTTTCTTCAGTTGAATTTGTTGATAGCAAATATTTCAGTTCAGTTAACCAATTAAGAAAAATTTTCTCAGTTCAAATCACTACCTCAGAATATGAAATAAAAGCTCAGTGGTCTCTTAGAAACCATTCCCACTATGACTGGTCTGGTCCACTTTCATTAAAAGGATGTTGTCACCTATCTCTATGAACAATTTATAGTACACAATGGTTCACACTAGATTTTGATAATCTGAAATCAAGCCTCTGCATATTCAAGCAATAACTGACCAATTGCTCTTTTTTATACTTTTTTCATAATCAGTTAAAATTTTTTTAGGGCCTGGATAGTTAAAGAGACTATCATTCAGAATAATATGTCTAAGTGTTGATTTTGGGGGTTTGGGTCAAAATCCCGACAAACAAAATCCCAACAGGTTATAATCCTGACAAAAAAAACTCCTGACAATCAAAAATCCTGACAATTAAAAAAAGTTTTCCTTGAGCAACTTTACTATAAAATCAACTAAACCAAACCTTGCCCAGGCGCTCACTCTAACCCTAACCTAGGCAATCACCCAACCCTAACTCTAACTTAAATAAATTTAATAATTTTTTTGTTGTCGGGATTGTCAGGATTTTTTTGTTGGGATTATAACCTGTTACGATTCTGTTTGTTGGGATTTTGGCCCGCTATTAATTCTGGAATACCCAAGTCTTGTGCAATACACCTTTTACTTGGGGTTTAGAATCATTTGAGAAGTCTTTAATAAACTTAAGGGCTTCTTAAATAACACTATCTCAATCAGCTTTATCTTTCTTAAGTACTATAATTCGATGGTTTTATTTTAATTCTTTGTAAATATAAATTTTATCGCAGTAATAAATCGTTATGTTGTGTAACAAAGTAAACTGCAGTTAAAACAGTTCAAAAAATTTACTATTTCTACATTTATAAACTTATAAACTAATGGTTACACCTAATTGTGCAACCCAAAAACATTTATTTTATAGTAATAATAATTAAAAACATTATTCAAAACATTTGCCATGTTTACATTTGTATGGTTACTCCTGATCGTATAATTTAAAACATTTGATCGCTAATAAATAACACAAATATATCTCAAAATTACTTTAATTTGAATTGCGCAGTACATTTATAATGCATAACATTTAGCCTGGCTCTCTAATAAATATAAAATTATAAGTATTGTATAGTAATTGTTTTTTTTTGCAATGTCACATGCAAGCAGATTTTTATTAGGTTTTTAGATAATACATTCTTGGTTAATGAAAGTATATATTGCCACATGTACAACTTTTGGTTGCCTATTTGAGTAGTCTGCCCAAAGGTTCTACACTATATGCAGTACCTGTAACCTAACTAGGAGATTACTCATTTAAATTCTCTGGTGCTCTCTGTCCTGTATCACCTACTCTAATCACACCTACATATAATCTCGTGCTGCTTCAATTTGAAAACCACCCAGATCGACATTTGCCATACTACTTGTACTCTAATTCTATAGGTAATCTAGTAGCATGCTAACTGCTGGATACCCTAGGAAGTGTGTAGTGCATACCCCCTTAATCTTTCTATATTCTACACATTTCTAGATTAGGCTTTGAATACCTTCACAATGGCCGAGGCTACCACTAGCAGTCAGGGTGAACCATTGAACTGCACAGTATCTGTGCCCTTACAAGGTTTATTCTGATCCCTATATCTACATCAACCAGTCCTATAGCTGATCTTTCCCAAACTACCAAACCAGTTAGCCCGGATGGGTTGTTGTACCTCAGCTTTAGGTGCCTTTTTTGGTTTTACTTTCCTTGGTTCCTAATTCAGCAGCATAGGACCTTTTCCTCCAGTACGTCTCTGGCGGCCAGGTTGGTGTGCCCACTTGCTCCAGTGTGTTCATCCAGTTCTTTGGTATCAGATTCCAGTATCCGCAATATCGTCAAAGATCTTCACTACCTCCTTACTCAGGTCTTGCCAAACGGGTTTCAATTATTTCAGTTCCTTAGATTTGTTTGTGTCACAAGACACCACTTCACCTGAAAGCTCCCGTTCAAGATGGCAGCCAAGGTCTACAAATAATGTACCCAACTAATCGTTGAATAAATGTTACTGTATTTACGCGAAATAACGCGCACCTGCATGTTGTTTCGAGGGGATGCGCATTATTTCGAGTACGCGCATGGGTGTTATTTCGGGATAAAGATCTAATTTCAAAAAAATTGTGCATTATATATGTGTGATGCATAAAAAACCTGTATTTCTTAATTTTATATATAGCCTTTTCTGATCTAAGTCAGATTTTTTGACTAAAAAAATTCTTATTTCTGCTTGTTATTTGAATTTGTTATTTCAGCAGATTATTAATTCGGCATTTGGAGTGTGCATTATATTAGGACGCACATGGGCGTTATTCCAAAACCAGCATGCTATTTTAAGAAAATGCAATTTTTGAAATAACGCCCATGTGCATTATTTCGCATAAATACGGTACCAGTAAACAGGCCTTTTTTTCAAACTGTCACATGTGGGATTTGAACTCTAAACCTGTCGCTTGGGGGTGATAACTGGGTGGCAATCAATTAATTGACAATCACTTTACCAACATAACATTTCATCGACAATTATTCACTGACAAGTTCATTTTACCGACAGTTTATTTCACCAAAGCTCATTTTACCAACAAAGTAATTCTGGTTATTTTCATTAGGGTCAGGGTAGAATTAGGTAGAATTAGAGCTAAAGTTAGGCCGCTTTTTGAAACAAAACTTGTCAGTGAAATGAACTTCGGTGAAATGAATTTCAGTGAAACAAACTGTCGGTAAATGAACTTGTCAGTGGTATTTGTCAGTAAAATGTTATGTCGGTGATTGTCGGCAAAATAATACAAACCTATGACAACTTAACAACTCCCTAAGTCGCTATACCCTTAGTAATTGTTTTAAAAAAAGGCATTTTATGAATACATAATTTTCTTCAAGAAATACTTTATTACATTGGTAGCAATATCTTGTAACCTGTTGATCAGAATTGAATGATTCGACACCAATCGATTTGTCTCACTGAGATGGATCAATTGGTACCAGAATCATACAATTCAGATCAATGGGTCATGAGATATCTAATAGACTAGTCATGGCAGAAAAATGTTGAGATCACATGATGAAGATCATTTCTGGCTCGGGTCATCTCATTAATTGATTGTCTGATTTTTTAAGTATTTATTGTATCACATTTTTTACATTTATCATATCACATTTTTTTCACTTATCTTTTATATATAATCTTATCATATTGCTATTTTCTGTATTTTTCGAAGTATAGTTTTTGCAAAATACCAGTTCAATTAGGGTTTATTTTTTAAGCAAATGTTAGTGCGCAAAAATAACTTTAAATTTTATATCATAGAAGTATTAAATTCACAATACTTAAGAATTTTACACCTTAACACCATTACGATTCTAATTTTATTAAACGAGTATGCTGCCTGAATTTTACTTTTATTTTAGAGCAAGTTAAATATAACAGGACTCCAAAATATATATAGATAGGCCAGGTCAATTATAGGGTTACTAAAAAGGAAAGATCTATGGACAAAAACTTGAAAAATAAGCAAAAAATTACTATAAATGAAAAGGATTTGCATGAAACCCCTCAAAAATAAGCAAACTCATACCTGACCTATCTATGTATATTTCGGGGTCCAAATATAACTTTCACAGCTGGTATTACTTCGCAAATATCAAATTAAGGCAAGCTGGTTTATTCAAAAATTCATCTTTTGTGCATATTTTATTTTGTAGAAAAATACTAAGTTCTAACACATAATTTTTCTTATTTATTTACTGTATTACAATCTTGAACAATACCAATACACACAAGAATAAAACTGCTTATTCAAAATTTAAAATTAACATATAAGTATTATCTTTTTTGTACTAGTTCATTTTTTTGACTTTTTTAACATATATTATTATTTTTGTTTAAGATACAGACAAATAAAATATCCAAGGTTAATTCTATAGGAAAAAAAGAAATATCTCTCAAATATGTTGTATATTAGTCGAAAAAGTTAGCTATCATGTATAACGTTAGTTGAATAGCTTTTTCAAATGAATATTAACGCAACCAAAAAACTAGTTTTTTATCTCTTGGTGGTTTCTATGTCCATTGCTGTTGCTCATATTAAGAGCTTCAATGCATGCAATTGTTTCGTCAATGATAGGCTGTTTGAATGTTTTGTATGCTTCAAAAAGCTTATCATTGTTAATATTTTTAGTCATAATTTTTATTAATGTCTTATATATTTTTATATCTGCCTTTAACTCTTCTTTTCTGCCTTCAATAATAGTATATTGATTGGAAACAAGTGCTCTTATGTCATGAGATATTATTTTCGATTCTTCAACTTCTATACTATTATATTGTGAGGTGTTATTCCAAGGGTTATTATCTGAATTGATTCTTGGAAAACTTGACTCATTGAAGGTAATTAATGGATAGTCATAGCATCGTATCATGGTAATAAATTGAGGAAAAAACTCAGGATTTTTGGTGGAATATTTAATTATAAGATATTTATATAACAGATAAGGGCTATATATGAAGGCATAGCATGAGCAAACCCATATATTTGTTTTAGTATAATATCTATCTTCTATATTAATATTCTTTTCTAGAGCTTCCTTCCAATCATGTTTGAATAAATTCTATCATGATGGCAAATCGCGATTATATTGGAACCTTTGCCAAGCATTTTCTATGCCTGGGACTAATTCTTTTATAAGGATTTGGGTCAAGTGGTCAAGGTGTGGGTGATTATAGTTATACTTTTAGTTATACTAGTTTAATGCACACGCTTTGCTGTGTGTATAAGAACACGTCCAAAAAAACCAGTGCAATGTCTGATCAGAGTTTAATTATTAAAAAGTATTATTGCAATGTCCATTATGGATTACTATAAAAATTATTTTGTATGACTTACTTGCTAACACGATTATAGCGATCGAAATTAAAATTTCATTGTAGAATATGCTCATTATACTATTGTTATCAATATTTGATTAAAAGGTTAATTTGTTAATTTCTTCATTTTACTATCTTTAAAAAACTCTATTACAAAACTTACCTAGCATATAATATGTAAATAAAAAAATTGTACTTAGTTGTATTAAGGTTTCACGTTATTGTAAAAAATTTAGTTACAAAACTTACTTATTGTTCTAATATATGAAATAGATAAAATTGAGATAGTTTGTATTGGAATTAAATATTGATTTCTATCATGAGCTATTGCAAAAATTCTGTTACAAAGCTTGTATGCCATTCTGGTAACAATGTAAGGTGAGTTAGTTGTATCGGAATTATCATGAGTTAAAAACTTCTGTTACAATCTTACTCTGTATATAACATGTGATTAAGGTTGTTAATCTGAATTACGTGAATTACTATAAAAATTCTGTTAAAAAATTCTCTCGCTATTCAGTAATTATAAACTTACTCGGCATATAATACATTTTAAGTTGCTTTTATCAAAAATTACTGTAAAAATTCTCACAAAACTTGCTCGTTATTATAATAATTACAATATGTAGTTACGGTTGAGTTAGTTTGCATTAATTTTTTATCATTATTTACTGTCATAACCCTTACCATTCTGATGATACATAGTATTTAACTCACTAATGTATGCTATTAACGTTGTATTTCAGTTAATCTAATTTCAAATATACATGCATGAAGAACGGAAGTTGATTTTTTAAAAATACAAAGTGCGCATAACAAATGAAAGTGATTTTTTAAAAAAATATAAATGGATGACTAATTTATAGTGGTATGAATTATGATGAATTTATTGCGATATTAAAATGCAAAAGATTATATATCATAATAATTACAAATTAATAGATTGTCATAATAATATATTCAATTCTCACGGTCTGATAATGGTTTTGGATACGGCAGTGCAATTGAAGTAGCACCAATTACCATTTATTATACACTTACATAAGAAATTGGTAGAATAAAAGATTTCGGTGCAGACATTCCTAATTACAATGTACGTTGCAAGTACAGAATTTGTATTAGTATTCACCGACTATGACACATTTCTTATCAATTATATTTTCTCACATCAATGTGTTTTATATAATTTATGCAGTTTTTATCATGCATTGTATCAGAATTATTTAACTTTTACCAAAATCGGAAAAGTGAACATACTAAAAAAATTAACATCTTATATTCATATTACACATTCAACATGATCGTACTGGTATGGATGACTAATTTATAGTGATACGAATTATGACGAATCTATTATGTATTAAAATGCAAATGATCATAATTACAAATTAAATAGATCGTCATAATATATATTTAATTCTCACGGTCTAATAACAGTTTTGGATACGGCAAAGTGCAATTGAAGTAGCAGCATAAGAAATTAGTAGAATAAAAGATTTTGGTGCAGATTGGACATTCGTCATAGCATATATTTATTTTGCTTTGATTTGATTGATTCCTAATTACGATGTATGTTGTCATTTTTTTGCAAGTACAGAATTTGTATTAGTATTCACTGGCTATGACACATTTCTTTACAATTATATTTTCCCACATCAATGTGCCTTACATAATTTATGCAGTTGTCATCATGTGTTGCATCAGAATTTAACTTCTACCAGAATCGAAAATGTGAAAACTATCACTTATACTAAAAAAATCAACATCTTATATTTCATGTTACACATTCATCATGATTGTACTGGTATTACCGGTAAGCCCCCAAGAATATTAACGATGCCTAGTACTACTTAGGTAAAATTAACATGGCTGTAGCAATACAATTATGGAAGGTATCAACTTTTTATTCAATTACAAAAGTACTTACCGTAACTCCCTGAAATAGATCTTTTCTGCACGTTTTAGCTAGCGTCAGGTAATTTTAGGCGATTGAAGTTGTAACTTTAAAGTTAACACTTGCACCTTTTAGGCACGATATGTGCTAGACATATAACCTTAATAAGCATCCAATCAAAAGACAAAATGCCTGATTACTTTTGTCATTTAGTAGTATAAAGATTTAAAAACCGCCAGTGGAATTCAACATTCATGTTAGTTCTTGCTATAGGCATAGCTTTAAGATATGATGCTCAGGCAAAAAGTATCCAATCTTTTTAATTTACTAATTTACCCATAGATATCCCCGTAATTTGGGAGATTTTTTGCTAGTAAAATTGATAAATTTTAGAAATGCTTTGATAATAGATTTGCTCAGTGGTAAGAAAGGTATTTTTGTTTACTAGGATAAGTAGATGTAGTATCACATGCCTTTTTACCATTAATAACAACTCTTTTACTAAATTTTCAGAATATAATGCATTTTGTTGTCCATCAGGAAGCCAATTTGGGTCAACAAATACAAATTGCGAATGCACTTCGTTTGCTTTTTGTATAGAATACTGACATAATTTTTTTCTTTTAGTTTATGTTCAATTGAATGTTCTACATGCCAGAGACAAAGTTGGATTACTGATATTTGGGACCATGCCTCCTGGATGGCAGCGATTTTACCAGAATCTTTGTCTAGGAGTACAAAGATTGGCAAAACCCTTTTATTCCGTAAACTAACAAAGAATTCCTTTAGTACACCAACCCGTGTATGTACAATATTATTGGGATCTGAGAGATGCTCTTCTGGTGCAGCATAGGTATCCAGGTATAAATATGCAAATGGAACACCATATCTACTGCAATTCATATTCATTGAAAATAGTTCAAACCATTCCTGGTTTGTTTTAAATATTGAATTGATTATAATTTCACTAATATATTCTTTTTTTAGATTTTGAACAAATAGCGTTATGAATCCAAGTGAACATACAAAATTATTCTCATAGTATTGAATGACTTTGTACCCCATATTTACTAACTCTCTTTGTTCTATAAAATTTTTGGATGATTTTACTTGGTTAATTATATCAGTTACATACAGCTTTGATAAAAGCTTGTTTATCCAATAATACACTTGCTGGTAAGTATGTAATAATGGGTTAATTAGATTCTCATTACAAAGTTGCTTATAAAACTTAACTCTTTGTAAGCTATAGTTAATATTCTGTTCTATCTACGCTATAGCATTTATTGGAAGATTAGTTTTTCTATACGTGAGATTCTTGTGAGCTATTAGATGTTGCATGGATATTATGGCTTGCTGCTCACAGAGATCTATTTTAATTATAGCATTTCCATTACAGGGATAGCAATCAATAGCAGGTTATGCCTCATTTATTCTTTTCACAAGCTGGTCATTTAGATTTTTGTATTGATGTTCAAGTTTCTGGGTGCAATCTAAATGGGCTGTTGCACATTCAGTATATTGACCATTCTTTTTGTTAATATACAAATTTTGAAGTTCCCAATAGTATCCAGATCCTAGTTGGAGAAGTATAGTTAAAACTTTAATAATATTACAAAATTTCTCGGCTTCTTTATTTTGGTTAAATTCAGGAGATAGTGCTTCTTCATTAACTAATTCTCCTTCAATTTTTACTTTTACAGTGAATGCAACATGGTCATATTCTTCTTTACTTTAAAGTTTGTAAGCACCAAATCCTCAAGATCACACAGATTATAAAGAAGCCCGTTATTATTATTATCACTAGCAACGATTTCAATTCCGGTTCTATCATCATCAATTAAGTTCAAAGAAGAAGCACTTTTATTATTGCAGATCCAGCATTCTGGATACTTTGTCGACTTTTTTCAGTGCAAGTGTTGCATATTGCAAATTTTTTTGTCTTGTTCCCTCACTGCCTTATAAATTCAAGGACGGGTTTGGTTTTGTTGCAATAGGTGCAATACTCAGTTTCTTTAGCATTAACAATATTATTTTGGTTATTCAATTTTTTTTTGTTTAGTTTCTAGCATGTTTATATATTTATATATTTTTTATAGTCTTGTTAAGACCACAATATTTTGATAAGTGAATGCTTTTAATACACAACTAGATGGATATAGAAGATGGTAGAAAATAATTCTAAGGATTGAGATCTCTTCCCTCTTGTAAGTTACTTGCAAATCAATTCAATTTTAACCTTAAGGAGCATAAGTGATTTTTATTTATGTTAATTTGTTATTTTCTTTATTAATTAATCTTACAAGTTGTTCTTTTATATAGGGAAAATATTTGTGAATTTATAAAAAATACATGGAGCTAAAAATACATAATAAGTTTTGCTAATAAATTAGGCACAGTACATTAATATAAAATTTTTTTTTATTCTTTGACAAGTTTGCTAGATACTTGCGAGTAAACAGAAGAATACTATACTAAAATATATTTACAAAATATTCAGTTCTTTCTCATATAAGCCCAACACCACTCGGTTTCCTAAAAAGGACCTAAGTGTACCCTGTCGTACTGTTTCTCTAATGAAACAGGTTTCAGTGGTGACCCATCAGTAGCCATACCAAAAGGGCTTTTTATTCTTCTCGATAAAGCCTAACATCCCTTCTTCTACCAAACTTTCTATCATTTTTAATTTTTTGAAACCTTTTCTTTCCACTTCTCTTTACATTCCTTCTGGACTTCTGAAATTTTGTTTCTTCATTTTTCTTTTTTTCCCCTTCTGTCTAGCCTTTTTCCTCCGGTTTTCTTTTCGTACAATGCCACTTTCTTCCTCCCATTCATTTACTGTCTGACAACGGTCTTTCCAAATAATTTTAAAAAGACTGTTCCATGTTATGTTTAGGACATCTTCAATAATATGGTTCGTTATTCTGTTAGAGCGGAGCTGCTTTTTAATTTTTATCTGAGCTTTGTGCCAGAACAAACCCTTAATCAACCCTTTTCATACACTAATTATCTCCTCTTGATTTTCTTCAAAAATTAAATTTATCAACTTCTGTTTGAACAATCATTTCTAAACGTCTTTTGGCAGATTGTTCCAAGCAAATTCTGCTGCTACTGATTGAATACTCCACTATGAAATTTCGTAGCCTTCACATTCAGCCAAATGATCATGTACTTCCTTGATTTCTGTATTGCAGCTCAGACAATTTGAGGATTCGTATAGGCCTGGTCTTCTCCTATTTAATAAGTCAAGAAGAGGTAGATTTTCTGAAAGGCACTTGATAATAAAACAAGCTTTCTTACTTCTTCTAGTTGTTGAATCTCATATACCGGTTACTTCCTTGAGCTTCTTCCAGAACATCAACCAGCTTTTGTCGTTGTAACTATTGTTCTGTACTGTACTACACAAACTTTGTGAGAGATGCCACTCAGCACCTATATACATGTTATTGAGTGTTTTGATAAAGCTCGAGGTGGCGCTTCTACTAGCCAGTTTTTCCAAAATATGCACTTTGGAATCTTGAACTTTCTCCTACTTCTACTTGAATTGTTTCTGATGCTTCACAACCTTTCTTTGCTAGTTTGTCTGCTAAGTTGTTCTATTTGTTATTGCTATGCGCTTTCACCTTGTTGAGCTCAAGGGTAAAGTTTTTAGTTTTTATTAGATCTATGATTTTTTCTGTCAGAAGAAAATTAGACCACTTTTGCGCCCTTCTTGCTAATTTAAGAGAGAATCCTGATTCCATTTCACAGATTGCTGCTGCACTATCTGTGTAAACTATAACTTCCGCTTCGCTTAGAATTGTTAAGAGCATGGTCCATATTGCTATGAGTTCTGCCTTTGTTGATGATAGCTATTGAAATACTTTAATTGATATTGTATCCACAATTTCTTCCTCTGTGTCACTTATTTGAACCCACCCAGCTCCTATTGTGCAACAGGATTATTAGTACCAATCTCTCTACTAAAGAACCATCTGTGTAAAAAATGAAACATTCACATTTCCTATTTAAATTTTTTCTAAAACTATTTACTAAAAGATACTCTGTTTCACTCTCTAGCTTCTCCTTCAAAATTAGTTCTATTTTCAAACAGTTAACTATGCTAATATTACTAAAAATTTGTTCTTTTGGAGTAATGCTACTTATTCTTTTCTTTTTCCTTACACCAGAAACCATATCTAAATTTATTGGGAATTTACATTTATCTCCTTCTCTGTATGGCCTTGGAAGCACCTCTACGACATCTTCCTTTTTGATCCAGCTTGTACATATGGCTTTACTTCTTTTTTTTACCAATTTGATAGCTTTTGCATTTGACAATGCAGACATTTGATAAATTTTGAGATAAACTATCACGCCAATGTTCGACAAGCACTTCTTTTTTACCCTTTTGTGTTCTTTTACCGTATTCTTGGTTGTTTATATCGCCATTATATACAACTCAGTCCTTTACTCGTCGGTCTTCTGAAGTAAGGGTCTTTTTAAGCTCTAGGGCTAGTGAATTCAGTTCTGGTACATTAAGACTTGCTATAATTTCTCTTGTATCAGTATTTACAATTATCACTCTTTCTAATTCCGCGAACCTATAAGCTTTCTTTCTTGACTTGAAAGGCCTAAAACTTTTTTTAATTGTTGTCAAGTAATCATATTTTTCCCTTCGAAGTTAATTAATTGTCCAATATATGTCAGACTAAATTTGTTTATGTACTTGTATGAACGATAAAAGCTTTTTGGTAATAGTAAACTCCTTATCTTGACCGCAGAAATTTCTGGAGTGATAGTGTCTTCAGTAAGTGATATTTCGAGATTTTTCTCCTTTGCTTTAAAACAAATTGAGCAATCCAAATTGCCTTTTCATAATTTTTCTAGAGTTACTATATCTGACTCTTTAGGGGATCTTTCACTTAGCGATGCTAGAAACCAACCTTGCATTATGCGTTTCTTCGCGACGTTTACCTCAATTTCTGTACTATTTAACCTATATATTAGGCCTGTTATTTGCTTTGTAAAAACTTCGTCGCTAAGTCTTACAGTTGCCTAAATTTTTGTGAGTAACTAGGCAGTTACTTGTTGACTCTATTTTGTTTTTCACCATTTTTAAAAAAGGTTGCTGAATTTCATCTAAGTTCTTCTGTGAAAGATTGGTTGTTTGTAAAATGTAGCCCAATTTAGGAAGAATACACATGTTATTAATGTATAAGAGTTAGCTAAGCATCAATTTTTTATGATATAGCATTTCACAAAACTGTTGCATAACCCATTTCGCTTTTGTTTTTATAAGCTTTTTATTTTTTCTTTAATTTAACCAAACGCCTAAAAATCGCACTAAAGTACCTTTCCTTTTGCTACGATTTTGTTTTGTGATAAAACAATTGTCTTTTTCTCTCTTGATTGAGTGCTACTAACTTAGACTTCTTGGGATTGATCTTAATATTATTTATCTTGTAGAACTCCTCCGCAATCTTTAAAGTTGTTTCTAGCTGTTGCTTGTTACTGGCTGCCCACGTTGTATCGTTAGCATAAGCAATTGTAGCACATCAGGTTAAATAGTTTTTAGGATATACCTCATGTTTACCTAGACTCAGATCGTAGCCCAGATTGGTTTCTTTTTGCATATGACACAAAAGCGGATCATAAAAAATTTTCCAGACCAGGAGTGATACTACTTCACCCTGGTCTATTCCATCTATGGCCTTAAAGCTGTTGCTAAGTCCAAGAGCCGTAATAATTTTAAGCTGACATTCACCAAAAAGGTCTAAAATAAAATTAATTGCAGTAGATAGAAGCTTTAGTCATAAAAGAGCTTTTTCCAGCATCTCTAATGACACTGAGTCGAAAGCTTTTTGCATATCTTGCAGGAGTATCCAAAGCTTTTTTCCTTTTTCTAGTGCTTCTCCTATAATAGAATTTATAATATGTATAGGAGTTTCTGTTGAGCAACCTAGAAGTCCAGCGAAATTGAATCCTCTTAGCACTGCATTTTCTTTAAAAATTCTTGAGAGACGCATTGTGAAGATTTTGGTGACACATTCTTTAAAAGTTTCTAGGAGTGCAATGGGCCTTATATTATTGGGATTGTACCCCCAGTCTTCATTTTTGTGGATTGCATAGAGCTGTGCCACTTTCCACTTATTTGGGATCAAACCAGTTTGTATATATGCTAGTGCAAAAATTCTAAAAATAGCATGTATTTTGCTATCTGCTTTCTTAATTAGAATATAACTTATTCCTGAAATACCTGGTGTCGATTTTAAGTTTAGGCTACTTAGCATTTGATCTTATTTTTCTTCAGATATCTCCTGTAGAAGGTTCTTATACCAACTCTCTTGTATAAAACTTAAAGGTTTATAAGTTTCTTTCCATGCTTAGGACATGCGGTTTGGATTTGCATTCCTTTTTTTGTACTAAGTTTGAAAATGTTTTTCTGCATACTGCATAAGATCTTCAGGTTCTGTAATGAGTTATCGACTATGATCTTGATTTTCTATAACTATTTTGTTAAGCACTATTTTATTGTATAGTTTATTTAACAGACTATTCAGCATTTGGCCCTAGTTGTTAGCTATTATCTTGCACTGTTTTTTGATCTTTTCCTGAATTTCCTTGTTTCTACTATTTGTATTTTCTAATAAGCATTTTTTCTCCAAAATTTTTTTCCATCCTCTTAAGTCCTGCTCTCCTTCTTCTAGATTTTGGGCTTGTAGTAGTGATACAGGTCGACCCTGGCCCAACGGCCGGGTCGACGGCCAGACCGACCCTCGGCCCACATCTTTGTGGGTCGGCCGGTTGGTAAGAGAAGTGTTAGAATCAATTCTCTTCTAAAGCATATTTCAGGCTAGAAATTAACTAAAATCGGCTAGTCATTTATAATAATGTAAGAGAATTGGCTTATTTAGGTAATAAACTGGCAAATAGCGAATATGATCTAGATATTAGAATGTTTAGAATAAAATACTAACATGCTGGAATTTTACTCAAAGACAAAAAGAATAAAATTAATTAATTTAATATCACTAAAATTTGACAAAAAGACTAACTGATGACCTTTTACACGTGTAATATAGATAAAGGTTGACTGATTCTGATCAGAAAAAATTACACTAGCAAAAGGGCGGCCCAGCCGACCGGGCAGAGCTTTTTTGGGATCGGCCTCAGCCCACGATTTTTTCATCGACCCATATCACTAGCTTGTAGTGTATCTATTTTTATATCTAGGGTTCTATTTATGCTCAAAATGGTATTGTTTGCTAAAACTATTGTGCTAATATTTGATTGAGAAATTTTATTTTCGCAGATATTTTTAATAATCTTGCCCAAATCCAGTATACTTTTTTTAAGATCCGTTTTCGTTCTAGATTTTTTCTACTACATCCTGTATTTAATACTTTTTTCCTTGGTAAGGTTTGGTTGGCTGCTTTTATTATTGCGTTGTGAATGATATTCCATGCTTGATCAAGTTCTTTCTTTTCTACGATAATTTCTGGTTGTACTATATTTATTCTCTTTATGGCCTGGCTGTCTTTTAAAGAACTTTGGAGGACTATCGAATAGTTTTTCCAATCTTCTGTGCTTGCCTTGTTATAAAGATAGATTGTTCTTTTTTGTTCATGTTGCTTTATTGTAGAAAAGTTCTTTTTCTCAATTAAATGCCCAAGGTGAATCTTCACTGTGGCTGCATTATGGTTACTATCTATTCATGTACTCATCTCCTCTATTTTAGCTTCCAAAATTCCTAGGCCAAGCTCCTTTGACATCCAAATTTGATCTATCCTTGAGCTTTGATTCTGTCTTGATCATGTATATTCCATGCTATCTGGGTTGATTACTCGATACGAATCTATGAACACTTGCTTATACAACCATTTATATAAAGAAAATTTTTTGTGCTTTGAACTTGAGTATTTCCTGTCTAGAGTTTGATTAGGAACATATTTAAAATCCCCTATGATAATATATTGGTTTCTTTGAGATCCTTGAGCTACTTTTTTGACGATTCTTTGTTAAACTGCCCTTGCAATTTCTTTATTGTTTGGTGGTATGTATACTATGATGATTATTAGCTCTAGTTGTTTAAAGAGAAATATCGCTTCTAAATAGTATAGAGATTCCTTCTTAACTTGACCTAGATGCCTCTCCCACTTTTTATTAATCAGAAGTCCTACACCAGATTCTTTTTTCTTTTCTTTTCCTGTATTTGACCAAAAACCAACAAAATTATCTCTATTAAAGTCCAAAAAAAACCCTTTTTTACTACTAATATTTGTTTCTGCAATACCAATAATATCTAAATTCTCTTCTAATGCCTATTCTGAAATTATAACACTTTTAAATCTATTACTTTTAAGCCCGTTAATGTTGTGGCATCCTACTTTGAGAAATTGGTTATTTTGTGAATATGGGCTTATTGTATTATTGAGAAATAGGGATGCCTCTTGTATATGCAAGCCCGAAGGCTTGCTTATGTTCATTGGGATGCCCTTGGAAAATATTAGAAGCGATAGGGAACATAAGTTCCCTGTTTTTCTTCAATATTATGAAGCCTTCTAAGAATTTCTTCGATAGATTGTTCTGGTTTAATGTCTTTTGAACTACCTCTAAGTGTGTTAACGCCTTTCAAGTATTACTGTGAGATCTTGAAATACTAGATTTTCTACTTGTATTTTTAACAAATTCCTTTTTTTCCCCTGTGCTCTTCCCATAAGTGAATTGATATAACTTGTCTTTTTATAAGGCTTAAAGTTCTCTTTTTCTAGCCTTTCTGTATATCTATTAATTTCCTTTGCTCTTTTTCAATTTTGTGTTACCTCTGACAAACTCTTCTGGTTTGGACTACTCCATTCAAGTCTAGTATTATAGTACCAAGCTACATTTTCTATTGCTATATTCAGATCTTCACTGTCCTTGAAATAAACAAATGCGACACTTCTTTGATTACCATTGCTATTTTTAGGAATAATGACCATTTTGGCTTTCATTCTCTCTAACTGGTATAGGAGAGCTGCTTTTAAAGCTATATGGGGAAGCCCTCTAAGAATCGCTCTATATTTTTTCCTTTTTTTCAAAAGTTTTGCATCGAATTTGCCTGGTGTTAGTCTGCATAATTTCTTTCTTCATAATGTAAAGACTATAGACTTTGTAAATTTTCCTTTTTTTTCTTATTTCTGCATTGTATATGAATGAAAGCTGCTCTAGTTTTGTTGTAATCCTTCCATTCCATAAAGGTGACTCTACCAAAATAATTAAAGCATCATCTAATTTTTGCGAATCTTGAGTCTGCTAGAAGATCCCACAATGTTAAGCTAGTTTGTAACTCTACTTTTGTGTTATTAATACTTCTATCTATATTTATTCCACTTTTATTTTCTATGTTTATAGCTTTACCAGTATAATCTTCAGTTATTATTGCTTTTGTGCTTTCTTTTGCTTTATTTTTGAAAGACTTTCCTTTGCACTAAAGATACTAATCATTTCCTTGGTGTCCTCTGTTCCATAATCAAAGCATCCACATTCTGCATAAAGTAGTGTTGCCTTATTCTCCGCCTCTTCTGATTTGTCTTCTACCAGAATCTCTATTTCGCTTTTATTTAAATTCATTTCTGCCACTCAGATTCTGTTATCAGTTTTCTTTTTGTTGCTTGGACTATCAAAATTTTCCAAGCTTCTTTTCTTATTTGCTATATTGTGCTCTTCTTTTATGTTAATTTCCATAATTGGTAGTTCTTTTTCTTCAGGTTTCTCTTCTATAAGTATTTGTTCTTCATATGTTAGATGTTCCTTATGTGTTTTCTTTTGTTGAATCCATTTATACAGCTCAATTGTGCACTGAATAGTTGCTATAAAATTGGGATCGTTTATACCAATATGGGGTGATTTCAATAGAAACAGCTCATTTTTACAATTTTTTGAAAAATGGGTTTTTATTAGATTCATATAAATTTTGACATGATTGACATTTTTTAATTATAAATGAAAGTTGATTTGTATAATAAAAAATCAAGATAATGTAAAAGAAAAATTACACAAGGCTGCATAGAGCCAATATATCACAAGATTACCCAATAGACACCTGATTACCTTTAACCAATAAAAATTGTGAAATTTGATTAATCCCGGATCAGTCCAAAAATCAGAACAAACGATTAAACTCAATTATCTCAAAATAAAATATATGTAAAAATGGGCTGTTTCTATTGAAATCACCCCATATGGGGGCATTGTAGTAGAAAGGGCGAATACGACCACAAAATGAAAAAAAAACATTTTTTATTAAATTCTGGTAAATTTCAATGCGATCAACATTTTTCAATTATAAATGTAAGTCAATTTGTATAATAAAAAATCAAGATACATAATATAAAAAGAAAGTTGCATGAGGTCGAAGCCAAGTGCATCACAAGATTACCTGTTAGTCACATGTTATGTTTAACCAATCAAAATTGTGAATTTTGATTAACTCGGATCAGTCCAAAAATCAAAACAATGTAATTAAATCCAATTATCTCAAAATTATATATATTGACGTATCTGCCCTTTCTACTACAAAGATCCCATATATTCAGCTATGTGTTTGTCTATTTTAAAAGTTAAAATTTTTGTTTGTCGTAAAACTAATTTACTTCTTTCTGTGGTTTGGTGTACAAATTTTTAAAAATTTCTAATTTCATTGTTTCCTTAAACAGTACTATACTATTTCTAGATTTTCCAAAAACTGTTGCTATTATTTGAATATCTATCTTTCTAGAATTATCTATCTAAAAAAACTCTACTTCTCATATGTATTCTTTGTTTATCTGTTTATCTTACTATTGTTTACTAATTTGGTTGTTGATATTACCGAAAATGGCACGTGTTTTCTTTGTTTGTTTGTTTGTTTTGCTGGATGATCTATCTTACAGGGTCAAACTAGTATGCCCACTTTTTGTAAAAAATTTTATGTCGTTTGTAAAATTTTTAAATTTTTTTTCTATTTTGCTAGTAGACTAGGTTTTTTAAGAGAAACAGATAAAATCACAGTAGGATGTGTATTTTTAAGTAAAATATTGATTTTTGTTTAGCTTCTTTTTTGGTACAGAGAATCAGCACAAAAAGTTCTTCTATAATTTGTTTGATTAATATAAATATTAATGCATCACATTATTAGTATCTTAAAGCTTATTTTCCTAGGAATATATGAGTATTATTAAAAAAAACTTGAAAATTTAAATATAAGTCATTTAAATTTTCAGGTTTTCTTTTAACTGCACTCATATCTTGTAACTTAAAGAGCATATATATAAATAAACATGCATTTAAATATAATAATACGATCTTTGCACTGCTATTAGTTCGTTATGTTAGTATAAAAATTGGGCCGAAAATTATAAGGTCACTATGGTTTTTAATATTTGACAGATTATGCATCAATCTTGACTTGGCCACATAATATGTTCATTAAGCGTCATCTTTAAAACTAAGCATGATTTGTACTACTAATTCTTATTATTACATATATTTCGTTACTTTCAATCCAATGCCAAATTTAAGTTTTTTTTGAAATTACTATTGTTTTACATTTACATGGTTCTATAAACGAAAAACATTAACTTGATTAATTAAGGGTTTTTTATTCGATATTGGATTTTAATGCCTTGGTAAAAAGTTTGTGCAAAATATATTAGTACTTAAATCATGCTTGAAATACATAAAATTTTTTTAAAATTAAATTTTAACAGCATTTATTTAAGTGAAATACATTTGGTAGCTACTAGTGAACAATGAAGCCGTTAAAAGTTCTTCAATAAATTTATTGTTACTAGAACCCGGTGGCATATAATACTGTATATGTAAGCATCTAACTAGATAAATATTTTAAAAGCAAAGCTTAGTTTTCCTTTTCATTAAAAAATAATTAAGCGATATGTGGTTAAAAAATAAAATAAAATAAAATAAATAATAAATAAGAGGGCATCTAAAAGCATATGTTTAAAGATATTTAATATCATTATGTATTTATTTGATAAATTGGTATTGGTTCAAAAGGCCAGAAAAAGATCTTCATCATGTGATCTTAATATTTTTCTGCTATAACTAGTCTATTGTGAGATATCATATCATAAATGTGCTATAATTGGTAGTGCACTATAATACAGTACCCATACTTACTTTATATAGCTTTGTTATATAATTTAATTTATATCAGATATGGATAAATCTGAATATATATACAAAATTATATGCACAATGTGCTCTATATATACATTTTTTGTTACTAATCAAAGCATATGAATTATGTGCACATTACTAGCCAAAAATATGTAAAACTTTTTGAAAACATGTGCACATGAGCACATTGTACACATAGATTTTATATACTAGTTACGACAAATAACAGTTGTTATGAACATGTTGTTATAACACTTTTGATGTTATGACATATAGTGATGTGAACAGCTCAGCTCAACTTACAGCTAACATTTACTAAACTGAGTCAATCCTTTGGCTCTACATCCAGAGTTGAGCCATTTATAAGCCAATTTCCCTCAAGCTGAGCCATTTATAAGCCGATCTCCCTCATAGATAAAGTTGAACACACGATACTAGATTATCTACTGTTGCCAATAGGAGCAAATACTTTATTAGTAGACCCATAGCCAAGCCGATAATCGGCTTCAAGGTCTTAGCCAAGCCATTTTTGGAGCTGATATCTTATTAGTAGACCCAAAGCTGAGTCAATGATCAGCTCAGATTAGCCGTTCAGCTCACGGCTCAGCTCTAGCCGTTCGATCACTAGTGACATGTCAACTGAATTAAATTATATGTCTTTAAAAAATATATATATTTATACTTATCACATAGCCTCTAATACTAGTCAAATTTAATTTTAAATTTGCCTTCTATATTATTCTAATTATTATGCTTTAATTTGCATAACAAATATAAAAAATTAAGTAATTGCAATTTTATTAAGGTTTATATAATTTAGCACATATGCATTGTAACACACCCATCTGATAAACCAATCTGACGTAGGATTAGTTGTATCGTAAAATTGAGAAAAAATAGTGATCTTTTAAAAAATTGTCTGTGGCTTATAATTTTGCTTATAAACCACTCTTCATACTCTAACAAAAAAAATTACTTGCAAAATTGTAATAAACCCCCTTTCTTGTCTACACACTATTCTAACCTCACCCTAACCCTAACTAACAAAAAAATGGGTTATTTTGGTTGTTTTGATTTCACATTACACCAAATTTTATAAGGTGCGCTATAGCGCATATGTGCAAAAAATTAAATTCTTTTATTAATATATTTTTTAAAAAATGAACAAATTTATTAATAAAGAACTAAATTTCTTTTTTTAAAAAAAAATTAATATGGGTTTATAGTGGATCCTACCAACTGGACCGAAGGAGTCACACTGAAGAAAAAGGACATGTGTTGTAAAATCACGTACCAGGGGATGGAAGTCCCTGGGTTCGCCAGGGCCAACCAACTCTTTCGGGTCCTCAGATTGGAAGTAGGAAAGCAACCGGGGGAAAGAAAGTTCTTGGGAAAAAAACTGAAAGAAGAACAGGGCGGTACTGGATCATGTGAACTTTACAAGGACAGAAATAGATAATAATAGCGGTTGCAGGTAGCCCTGACTGCAAGTTGTTCACCTTGGTAAATGCGTACATTACCAAAGTGTAGATGATACCTGTGTGGGACGGGAAAACACTTTACCAAGTTTTCTATTAAGGATAAAGTAGTCCTAAGGGTGCGGTTAGTATTCAGAACAGTGTTCTAGTGATACAAAATGGACCAGCAGGAGGCAGAAGATCAGAGGGTTTAAATAGGTAATGCCAGTATGTGGGTTGCAGGTATGACAGCTAGGATAGAACCTTCAGGTAGCTACTTAAATAGCCAACCAAAAGTTGCAGGTAAGGCTAATTGTACTCTCGTCAATGTACAAATGTCGGACTTCCCTCTATGTAGTCTAATATATCCTGAATAAAAGCCAATCCCCAAAGTGGTACTTTGACACTAAAAAAAAAAAATACCAGNAAAAAAAAAAAAAAAAAAAAAAAAAAAAAAAAAAAAAAAAAAAAATTAATATAAAAAATATTGGAAGATTATATAACTGATAAGATTTTTTTAAAATTTAAGGTGAGCCTGATTACATAAGATTTATATAAAAGGAAAATAAAGAAAGCTAAATTAGGTTATAAATATTAAAATTTTTAGATTTTTCAAAAGTTTCACTAGTGTTGTTAGCAAAATTGTTTTAAGTTATGTAAAAATATTTTGACTTTCAATATTTAGCATGTTGGAAGACTAAGTTAATAACGAAATTCTAAAATATTGCAGAATGTCTAAATAGTATCAAAATGTCTAAATGGCATTAAAATATTTAAATAGCATCGAAATGTCTAAATAGTCTAAATATACTTGGATTAAATAATTTGTATTACATCATAAATATTTTATGCGTTATAACTTTATATATTGTATATAAATTATAACTACATATACGAATGCTTTACTTTATTATAAATTTATTTGGTCTTTATTAAGTATTTAAGTGACAAACTTGCCGTATTATAATTAAATTATCGATCTTTTTAATACTGCTTTATTGATAATTCATTAATCTGAAGAAAACAAGATACTAAATCATATGGCCCAATAGTTTGGTTCTGAAAATCCTAATTATAATTTGACAAGTTTAGTAACTCGAATGTTAATAAAAAGATGGTTAAATTAAATTAATAAATTAACGTATATTTCATATATATTTATATATATATAAATTATAGCATAAATAAATTTCTAATAATTATAACATATGTGTGAATTAATAGTTTATAAATTATTTATAAATAGTTATGGCATAATACAAACAGTATAACACATATACGAGATGCCGATGCCGTAACTTAATATACAAAGTTACAAGTTAAAATTTAGTATGATATAGCTTAATCCAATACATTAAGTTTCTAATGCATTATTATTCTTGTTGTCATTTGTAAAAGAAAGATAATTATTATGAATGTTTATTTTTTAATAAACATATCTATATTTAAATAGGGAATGCCTATTTCCACCATGGTATTTTGCTATTTCCACCATGGTTATACAAAAAGTTACTATTTTTAGATTTTAATATAATATTGTATATTATAAATTTAATTATTTTCAATTGGCCCAACTTGATTTAGGTTACCAAAACAAGACTTGTGTAATGTTACATGACATTAGCGATGTGTAACCAAAAAATATTTTTGCAAAAACAATGCACTGGGCCTTTGTGTAACGTACGTGCATATGTTGTGTAACTAGTATATATACTGTGATTGGATGTTGCTTTGAACCTAGATTTAGAGTTAGAGTAGGCCGAAATTATGTCTAACCCACCGGGGGGATTATCATGATAGTGCCCACTAGCATTAAGCTTAATGCTGGCCGAAACAACCACAATAAGACTTTGTAAAATTATACAACATAAGCAGCGTGTAACCAAAAATTATTTTTGCAAAAAAATGCACCGGACCTTCGTGTAACATAAGTGCATATATTATTTTGAATTCCAAAAATAGAAAATCTTGTGTAACCATGGTGGAAATAGCAAAATACCATGGTAGAAATAGTAGCCATTAAATATTTAGTCATATAATATTTATTTAATCAAATATTTAAACATTTAATCATATAAGGTTGTGCAAATTAAATTAATTGGTTCTCATTTCATCCCTATAAGAAAAGTAGTCCGTGATCGCATGGAAAAACAGTGTATATGCACGTGGTCGAGTAGCACGTGCTATGGGTCGGGTTTGCACGTGCATGGTTCGAGTAGGCACTACAGGTAGGAACGTCCCAAATAAGGGGATCGCTAAAGCGGGGCAACTATTAAATCGACGGTCCAGGGGGGTCCGTCAGGTCAATTGATCAACTAATCAATGCAGCCAATCAACGCTATCATATAAATATTTTTTTTTAAATCAAATTTGCGCGTTTACGTTTGAGTGAGAACACAACTTTTTTTTATAACTATTCTAGCTTGCCACCTGCAGGGGATTTTCTTTCTTTCAATAAAAAAAAAAAATTAAAATTTCATACGCAATAATAAATTTTTGAGCAACTCTGACTCGACTATCCACAAACACTTGCAAAACAAGCTTTGGCTAAATCCTACAACAACGAACACGCAAGCAGCAAAGAAACAAGTTTTGGCTAAATCCTGCAGCAAACGAGCAGCTTTTAGATGAAAAAAAAACTTTTAACGAATTGTAAGCAACAAAACTAAAAAAGAAAAA
>QKWP01000085.1:0-57511 GCA_003550325.1 Gigaspora rosea | reverse complement strand
AAAAAAAAAAAAAAAAAAAAAAAAAAAAAAAAAAAAAAAAAAAAAAAAAAAAAAAAAAAAACAAAAAAAAAACAAACAAAAAAAAGTAGATAAAAAAACTATACAAACACTACTACGGTCATGTCAACCATCCGGGAACGCTTTTTTAATGTAACTGAAACATTTGAGCTATCTACTGAAGACTTTAATAAGCAGTGGGCTCTTGTCAGTAATATTTGGACAAGATTTAATGGATATATATTGAATAATGGTGATGAGCGTAAAACCTTCGTTTGTAGACTTTCAAAACCCAAGGAATCAAGCGGAAAAAAAGAAAACACACCTCCTGAAAAGCTTCGCATAACCTGGAAAAAACCCGCTAATGATTGTGAAGCAAGAATTAGAATAACATGGTTAGTGGCCTCAAATATGGTTAGAATTGAGAGGGTAAGAACGATTTTTAATATATTTTTTTTTGAAACATTGTAATTTTTTAAAAAAATAAAATATAATTTGTAGGTGAGTGGTACTCCCGATTATAGTCATTCAATTGAAGAAAATGATAAGCGTAAACGGTCAAAATTTATCAAAGATATGGTTAGTAGTAAGGCGATTAAAGATTACAAACCCCCGACAATCGCTAATGTTATTAGGAAAGAAGTCTCTAAGTTACATGAGAACTCGGGCATGGAGTATTTGAAAACTAAGGAGGTTGCTAATATCAAGCAGAAGCTTGTTGGTCTGATGAATTCGCATCTTGTTGGAGATGCAAATTTAAAATCCGATATTTTTGATACTACCGAATTTTTGCTAAAAAATAATTATCAGGTTGAGTCTTTTCAAGTGCAAGAATCACTTGTGCATTTTCGTGGCCTCTGTTTTGCAAATACTTGGCAAATAGAAAATTTAATGCGTTATGGTTGGTTAACGCTAATGGATTCTACTCATAATACTAATAAGCATAGATGGCGCTTATTTACTTTATACATCCGCGATGGCTGTGGTTGTTGGAATGCCGGTGCTCATTTTTTTGTTAATAGAGAAACAAGTGAGGCTGTTGCGGCAGCATTAAGAATTATTCGAAATTTTGCTCCATGCTGGAATCCACGTATGTGCTCCTTGATCAAAGCAGTGTAGAATCCAATGGTGTCGCACTATCTTTTCCGGGTCTTTCTGTAGGTAGGGAGCGAAAATTATTATTTTATACATGTATATATTTTTTATATATATATTTTTATATATATATTTTTTGTATGTATATGTTGTGCCTCAGACTAACGCTTGCCTCAGATTTCGATCGGCCTAGGTTAGGTTAGGTTAGGGTAAGAATTTGGGAAGGAGGAGGGTATAGTTTAGGTCAATCAATATCAATCAGTTAATGCTGGCCAAAAAATCGACATCTGAGGCACAACATACATATATATTTTTTTATATATATATTTTTATCTTATTTTATTTTATTTTTTAAAATAATTTTACTTACAAATTAATTACTTGGATTTATAGGAGAGCAAGAATGTGATGTTCTTCTTTGTACCGTACATATCTACAAACATGGATAAAAAATATTTACCATAGTCCCACACTTAATAAAATAGTTCACGCGATGCACAAAAAAACACAAGTTGGATGTGAAGACATCATTCGTGATGCTATTAATACCTGCCTCGTTCAAGCCAATGCAAAATACATTTCCAGAAACTATTTAAAAAATTCGAGACAATAGTCTCTCTGGGCTCGACAACATTCACCACTTCTTCTTCAAATTACTTCTACTAATGCTCTCGAATCTTTCCACAGTGAGTTAAAAGCAAAAATTTCCGTCCAATATGGTTTGATTGGCGAGTATCTTTACTAGTTTGAAATTTGGTTTTTTAATTTTTTTTGTGTAAAAAATTTTGGCCAGGTTTTATCTATTACTCACCACATAGTAATATTGCAGCAAATCGAATTTGCATTGCTAAGGAAAAAGAACTCGGGTTTTTATTTTTGCTTGATAATAATATTATTCAGATATCTGGTAATTATAGCACTATATACCTGGATTTGTATTTATTAATTTACTGATACATACTTTGATCATTATAATTTAATAATTTAGCATTCGAAAACCTTAATTCATCAAAGTTAAACAAAGATTACAATCGTGGGCTATCAAAGCAAAATGAATATAAAGTCTATGACTTCAATTCAATCATTTATAGAATGCTGGCATAGATCGTTCCTCATTATCTTATTAAGCATGGATATAAACATGGTAAGAGATTTGACGTATATAGCTTTGGGCAAATTCTCTGGAAAATTTCAAGTAGAAAGCTTCCGTTCCCATCCATTGAATCTGACTTATGCTTGTTATGCTTGCTGTTCATATTTCCAAGGGAAATAGAGGGTCTATAGAGTTACACCATCTCAATGTATCGAACTTTACAAAAAATGTTGGGAAAGTGAATTCGGAAATCACTAAAAAAAAGAATAAGTCTCAATGCTTTAAAACAGATGAAACTTTTAGTCAACACCGTTCTATTGGGACATCTGGAAATTTTTTCAAGTCATCAAGGTAATTTAAGCTTACTTGTAAATCCACTTAAATTTACAGCATTTTACTTTATTTATCTATACTTCGGTGGAAGACAGAACTATTCTTAAAATTTGAGAAAAGAAGCATATAAATTCTTGAGCAAGGCAAATTTCTCAATGCATTGGAACTATTTGAAGAAATTCTTGGAAACAGCCAGCATAGTCCTAAAGATCAAATAAGTGTATTGATCTAGGGTTTTTCTTGTAAGTTCTGGTCTGAAATTTCATTAACAATAGTGCCGTAAATTTTCGAAATAACGGGCATGGGCATTATTTCGAATTTTGGCCCGAATTAAGTTTAATTCGGGACAAAATTCGAAATAACGCCCATACCCGTTATTTCGAGAATTTACGGTATTTTTGCAAAAATATAATTTTCTACATCACACTGACTTCACTAGTTCTTAGCTCAAATGAACTTGGACAATTCGGAGGAAAAGTATGCACTTTCGAGAACGCCACTAAAAGATTTAATTCTTACTAGTAATGATCCTGGATCAGGAGGAGGAAAAAAGCATTAGCATTACACTTTGCAAGAACAACACGTTAATTTTTGACTCGATTGAACTTGGATCAGGAGGAGGAAAACATTAGCAGACGACTTTCCAAGAACACTACGTTAAAAACTTTAATATTACTAGTAATGATCTTGGATCAGGAAGAAAATCTACTTTGTAAAACCGCTACACTGGCTTCTTTGAATCTTGAAAGTAACAATCTTGGATCAGAAGGGAAAAAGTCATTAGCAGGTACACTTTGTAATAACATCTCGCTGACTTATTTTAACATTCGATCTAATAATCTTGACTTAATTTGAATTTTTTTTTTTTTTTTAAGCATTTGAGCAACGATATCTCGGGTATGACCCAGTTTTTTTTGATGTTCAGAGATGAATTTGGATTCTACAGGTCAGTGGTACTTAGGCATTAAATTTATTAGGAATTTTCGGGTACAGCATTTTCATTTAAAGTTTTAAAAAAACGATTAAGATTTATTTATTTATTTATTTTTTAGCATGCAAGTTCGATTGGTTACAATATTATCATGTTATGAATGATCGATGAATCATAGCACAAAATTTTTCATCCCTTTTTTTTTTATTTTTTTTTTTAACATAGTATTTTTTTTTATCATCATCTAGGGGCATGTCACATTCTTTTAGAACTTGACAACAAAAAGATGTTAACTGCAAAAGAAACTGCAATCGAATTTCGCACCAAAAGAATTTCTCTCGCCAATATTAGACCAGAAGTTCTTAATGAAATACATAAATTTCCTTTTCCTCTTCAAAGACTTATCGCAGAAGAAGTACATGCCGTTGCAAAAAGACTAGAAGAAGGAAAGTGCCTACCAAACCTTGCAAGTGCAGAATGTTCGTGCAGATTCTTCAATCGGTATATGCTACCGTGTCGTCATATTTTTCATGAACAACTTTGTGGTGCCAATATTTTAACTCCAGAAGCTTGGGCCAGTTTTCAAGAAACTTTCGAAGAAAGTGGAATGGATGTATATCAAGCCCGTGGTGTTGTGGAGGTACCTGTTACCCAGATATCTGCGGTAGATAAAGCAGCTGAAAAAAGTCAGCAAAAAATGAATGAATTATTAGAAAGGACCCGAGACTGCTACTACAGATTTGCAGAGAAAAGCCCTGATGAAGCGTCACGATTCGTTGGCAATTTGGAAAAAATGCTAGAGCCAGCGATCAACTGAATTTTTGTGAAAAAAAAAATATATATATATATATAACGTTGGTTATTGATTCGGAATGGAATGGAATAAGTTGAAAGGATAAGAACAAAGCATTTATTCATTATAATAATCTGTCGAGACGGATTGGAATAAGATTTGAAAAAGATAGTGTAAGGCATTCATTTGTTCATTATAAAAAATATGCCGAGATAATCAAATGTACTATATGTGCAAGAAGTAATAAAGCAATAATATCGTAGACATATAACACTGGGTCGTATTTTTTTTTTTTATTCGTCCAAAAAGCTTTTTTTTTTGAAAAAAAATTAATGTAAAAACTCAAGAATATTAAAGTTTTTCTTAACTGTCTATTAACTTAAATAGCTCATTTTATTAAACACGAATTAATAAATTTTCTTTGTACTCGCACACAAATAATAAAAAAAAAAAAAAAAAAAATTAAATAGTATCCATTCATGAACTGAGTAGCTTGCTTAGACTAATTAATTTTTTTCGTATTTAAGCTAAATTAATGTGAATTAAAGAAAATTGAATAGGAAATGACGATTTTAAACTAGACCAATAAATTTTTTTTATACTTAAGCACTAAATTAACACGAATAAAATGAAATTATGCAATGAATTAACCTGAATTAAAGAATTAGACGGTAAATATTCATGACCCCGAATAACTTATTATAAACAGATTAATAAATTTTCTTTATACTTACGCACTAAATTAAAATGAAATTAAATAGTAAATATTCTAATCTTAATTAATTTTTCTTTGTATTTACGCATTAAATTAACCCGAATTAAAGGAAACTAAATAATGAATTCTCATGAATCTGAATAGCTTATTTAAAACCATTATATTAATAATTTTTCTTTATACTTAGCACTAAATCAACAACAAAATGAAAATAAATAATGAATATGTTATTGTCACTATTATCTGTTAAAAGGATCCACTCGATTATGTCTCTATAAGACGTGGCTTAAAGCTGAAATTCTTCAATACAATCTTGACATCCTTATTTCCACTCGTTCATTCTTATGTCATAAATTTGAATCTTAAACACTTCGATTCAACAGCTAAATTAATGCATAACTTATTCTAACTGACAAGCTTTATTTTACAGACGATTAATTTACAGACAAGTTCATTTCGTAGACAGTATATTTCACCGACAGCTCATTTCACAGAAGTTTTTTTTATAAACCGCACTAACCTTAACTTTAATTCTAGCCTAACCTTAACGACACTGACTAGAATTGCTTCGTCTGTGAAATGAGCTGTATACTGTCTACGAAATGAACTTGTCTGTAAATTAATCGTCTGTAAAATAAAGCTTGTTTGGTGAAATAGAGTGCTTTGAAGTGATTGTCGATGAGTTGATCGGAATCGTATTCTTCTAACATACCGAGTTTGTATTCTTTAATCGCCTCATTGCCCACCATTCTTTAATAAATTTAACCGTTTACGCATATCGTTATCTTCCATTAAATGGTTATCATTCACCTACAAATTTGTTTTATTAAATTATTTTTTTTCTATTTATTAAAAAACACCATATTACAATATTTTAAATTAACTCTTACTCTCTCAATTCTAATTCTAACTTCACAATCAATAACGGGGTTTTTTCAGGTATGCGAAGCTTTTCAAGAGGAAGATTTTTTGATTCATTGGGCTTTGAAAGTTTACAAACGAAATTTGATTTTTTTTTTTTTTATTGTTACTAGTTTTGCCATTTGTTGTGGGTTTTCTTTTTAATAGACAAAAGTTGCTCGTTTGCTGCAGGATTTAGCCGGAAATTGTTTCTTTGCTGTCTTGCGGATAGCCGAGTCAGAGTCGTTTATACATATAAGCTTTAAGCTTTCAGACCCTATTTTTATTTATTTATTTATTTTTTTTTATGCTTACTGGCTTGCCATGGGGGTTTTCTTTCTTTCTGTAAGTAATGTTCTCATGGAGAACGAAAAGCGCGAACACATAAAATTCGATACGAAAAAAAAATTTATATCAATAATCTCATGGAGAACAAAAAGTACGAACACATAAAATTCGATATGAAAAAAATTTTTATATCCATAATCGATTAAGATGTGTGGGGTGCGTTGATTGGCTGCATTGATTAGATGGTCAATTGACCTGACGGACCCCCTGGACCGTCAATTTAATAGTTACCCCGCTTTAGCGGACCCCCAAATAAGGAAATGGTGATCCCGATCACGCATATTAGTTTAGCCAATTAAAATTGTAAATTTTTATCATGTGAAATTGATCACATGTTGATTAGCCAACCAAATCGTAGATTTTTTATAAAATGAAAAAAAACGAAATTTAATTAAATTTACAGCTAAAGCTCAAAAAAATGCCGTTAAATGTACTGTTAGATAAGCAAGCATGTATTTATTAATTTAAATCGGAATTATTGATCTTTCATAGTATTTATTTTTCATTTATTTACAAAATCTTCATAATCTATATATGTTTAATTGTTTAATTCTACGTCTAATTCTACGTCTAATTCTACATCTAATTCTACATCCAATCCTATATCTAATCTACATCTACTCAAATTTCTAATATCTTATACTATACTACCTTACACAACTATCACTCTAATAAGAAACCTCTGCGACTTTAATACATCTTAACTATAAACATCTTATATTATTATAAAAGCACCTACAATAATATTATTAATAAATCGCATAGTTAATTTATATTATTCATATACTTTCAATTTTTAAAGGATATCTATGAAAAACGTAAAATAAAAAAAATATACAACCTAATTTCTTCCTCCTACATTGACTTTTTTTTACGTTTTTTTTGTTCAACACAGAGATTTTGTCAACGTAGTTTTCGTAATTTACTTATAACTTCGATCGTTGAGGTGTAATATGAAAGTTGTTGGATTAAGTTGGATTAAACGAATATGTTGTAGGGCAAAGTGGGAACTTCACGTTTGTCTAATAATTTCCAAGTTTAACTGATGAGATAATCTAACCGAGCTTCCGAAAAAAGTACTGTAAAACGTATAAAAAAAATTCCGAATCAATTGTGTAATGATCTACAAACTCGGGGCACTCGGGACGTTCCTACCTCGAAGTAGGCACGGGAATCGGCGGTCCGTGTTGATCCGTATACACGTGCCAATTTAACGTAAATCGTCCGTGCCTTTTGTAGCAGTTTACTAAGCCAATTGACACGTGCGATGGCACGTGAATGGAACGGGTAAGTAAATATAAATTTTATGGTCCACTTTCCAATAGACATTTTATTAGAAGAGGACCGGATAATAGTTGAAGTATGTACATATCTGGAAGCTAAAGCAACTGCAAATGTGTAAAATCTTGCAAGGAATCTTTTCTCTTAAGATACCAGAGCAGGCTTACTTGCGAGTTTTTGAGATATTGCAGCTTTTTAAAAAAAAAACGTTTGTGATCCTTCGCTCTTATAGTACTCAGTGAAACGAGCCAGCACGTGTCATTTTTAACACGTACCATTCCGTGTAATTCGACGTGCGCCATTCCGTGTGACGTAATATAACGTGCCACACCATTACCGTAGTATCCGTGTCATTTTTTATCGTGCCATTCCGTAAAACGTGCCTATACGTGCCACACGGTCCGTACCATCCCGTGCATATACACTGATTTCCCGTACATACCCCGAACCACTTTTCTTATAGGGCATAAGACAGGCAAATAGGACCCGGCAGACCGGCAAAAAATGTTTTATTTAAAAATTTTTTTAGTAAAAAAAATTTGTTATAGTTTTTTTTTTCATTGTGAATAAAAAAAATTATAAGTGCTAATATAGAATAAAATTTTAATTTTTATAAAAAAGTCACCGGCCGGATAACGAGACATTCAGCCAAATTTAGACTTTCGACATTTCGACAAAAAACAATGTGATGTCGGAATATTTTAGACACTTAAGTGTCTAAATATTTGACTAAATAATATATTTCGACTAACAACACTAACTTCCACCAACAGTCGCAAATGAACAAGCCAAAACTTTTGGATTTGGATATTCTTTATCTGCCTCCTCAACAAAAACTTGAATTCTATATGAATTACCGAAAGTAGAGTTCCAATCCATAAACATCTAGTGTTGTAAACTTTTTTAATTGTTATTTTTCTTTTGTGTAATTCTGCCCGTACAGCCCCCGTACATAGTTAGGGTATTTTGTCCTGAACAATGTGTTTTCTTTTTTATAAGATAGGTAGTAGTTTCGGACCCTAAATCTAAGTTCTGGGCAAAAACAATGATTTGGAACCATAGACCCTGGTCTGGGACCAAAATAGTTCGAAGCTTATGATAGTAGTCTTGAACTTTTTATATTCAAAATGTATAAATACAATGCTTGAGAAAATAAAAAGGGCATAATTCATTTTACTCAAACAAAACAATAACCCAATCTAACCTAAAACCCCGATTTATCCCAATTTAGCATAAACCCATACCATCCTACTTTGCATCTGGAATTTCGGCCGATTCTGAATCAGCCACCTAGCCCAAATTCAGATTAAGATAATTAACCTAAACCTCGCAGCGCATAAATAACTATTACTCATTGTTATTCGATATGTAAAACAATGCCATCTAACTCAGATATCCGAATTAAAAAAAAACAGATATCCAGTGTTATGCTCAATTTTTTTGGTTCATTTTTTTTCATCATTATCATTATTTTTTGAATTTCTTATTTTGATATAGTTTGTGACGCAGTTAGGTGATTAAAGCTTCAATCGAGAGGTTGAAGTTTCAAGCGAGTGATTAAAACTCCAATCGAATAATTAAAGCTCCAATCACGAATTGAAGCTCCAAGTGGGTGATTAAACTCTAATCGAGAGATTAAGCTCCAATAGAGATTGAAACTGTTTAACCGTTTAAAAATTGCTCTATAGTTCCTGGCAAAATTATGTTTTAATGCCGGCCAAATTAAACGGTTAAACAGTTAAACAATTAAACGATTAGAAAAAATTTTAGGCGGTTCCAGGGATTAAAAAACCCACAGGAATTAAAGATAGATAAGGATGTAGCTTCAGTCTGTGAAGGAAAGAAAGGTTATTAAACGATTGTTAATAATTGTGGATAGTATTATTGAATAATCTGACATATAAATTTTTCTAATAAAGGGAAACCTATAACCTGTAATTATGTGTGTTAGTTTTTTGATTTAAACCATTTAACCTTAACCACTATTTGTTCACGATCGAAGCTAAACTCCTATAAGCTCTCCCATTGGTTGTAACACCAGATATAGCTTATCGGATAAATGGATGAAGAATTGATCTGAATTGAAACTCTACACTTAACAAATTACTTAAAGACCAGAAAACAAAACTGAAAAAAAACCAAATATAAATAACCTATTCATACCCATAATCGTGATTATTTTATTAATACTTAACATTACATCACGAATTTCAAAATTAATCGGAATCCAATCACTTAATATTAAATCAAAATTCCAGCAAACTATTAGAAGATCAATTTTCATAATTACACTAAAACGAAAAAGAATTGCAACACAATAAAATATGAATCAAAAGTTAAATTAACTATTAGCATTTTAGAATGACAACAATATAAAAAAATATGGATAACTAAACTCCCAGCGCATGGGCAGGCGCATGGCTTGTTAATTAATGAAAATATATAATAGTCCAAACCCCTCTTATCATTAAAATAAATCAGGTACGGGTATTACATCACGTGAAAACTTTTAAATAGTGGAAGAGGATTATCATTTCGCTCAACAAACTTTTTGATTTAACTTCTTTTTTTTTTTGGAATAGTTTGCAATTATAGATTAATTAGAGTTTAATGTTCAGCTGCTTCATGAAATTTCATTATCACAGAACCTTATTATTATTCTTATTATTATTCTACTCTTATACTAAAATTATCTAGCAAAAAAATATTAGAAAACTTAAAAATGTAATAATTACCGCAATAGTAACATTTTCGATGACATTTAATAATCCACATAGAATTGACCAAATATTAATCGTTATAATTCAATCAAGCAACAATTTAATAGTAATTGCGACACATATGCAAATCTCAATAATGTCCTATTGATTTTTATCGATAATGATAAAAAATAAATTACATAATAGCGCTTATGCACTATTTCATTTACTAGAAAATCACACCTAAAGTGATCTTTACCCGCCTAAATATATAAAAATTTGAGTTAATGTCAATTGAAGTTAGACGGATTAACATTTTTTTTAAAAAACAAATACCTTAATTTTCATTAGCTTATATATTGTTGAATTTTGAAACTACTGTATATTGATGAATTAATTTTCAAAAGAAATCTTAAGTCTAAAGTTTTCTTTTTTCATATTAATTGTCGCGGTTGATGCAAAATTTTTTGGCCATGATTTGAAAATATAAACCCCAACTAAAATTCACATAAGGTAGAAAGGGTAATTTGACGAAAATAAATTAAATTAAGATAAAAACTTACTTAAAAATTTTTTGTTTCTTGTATTTAACTTTATCTAAGATTTATTAATAAATTAGGAATCGATAAAATGTCATCTAGTGCCTTTGACACAATGACTTTTGCTTATAATGGGATCACATTTGATAAAAATCTTTAATATTATTATTGCCAATCAACAGTACATTTTACTAATGTGCATAATGAAGTATTGTAATAAAAGGCATTATGCACATATTGAATAATAACTCATTGAATATTATCTTTCTGAATTTGAAATATTTCATATTCATCTATACAAAATTTAGATGCTCCACTTTGGTTTCTAATTGCTTTTTCATATGAATATTGTGGTTTACAATAACAATTATTATCTTGATTGGAATTATTTCCAATATAAAGGTCATGACCACCACCAAAAGCTGGACCATGATTTGCGTAACAATAAATCGCACTTGTTGAATTTTTTACACGACTTAAAATAGAGGATTGAATAGTTCCATTTTTTAACGAAAAAATAAAGCAATCATTGCATTTCATATATTTACCAGTTGATTTAATCCATTGGATTGGATTATACCCACCAAGAACTTCATCAGAGCCATTAACCTTCATTACTACAACAGTATTTGCCAGCTCATTACATAAATTCCAAAATGATTGAGCAGTAAAACCATCCCTTGTTCCACGAAGAAGTAATTTAAATTTATATGGATTATTCGTTACAGAATACGCCTCAGTTTTCTTATCAACCCATGATGCTATTTCTGCTGCATGAACTTCATTGATAACTGTTGAAGGAAATAATTTTGGTATAAAAATTTTACGAGGTGGAAGAATTGTTGATAATGTCTGTCTATTTGGAATAACAAAACTTTGGAATAAATCATCCCAAAGATTTTCTTCAAGAATACTTTTATATGGTTTCACTTTGTCAAAAACGTCTTCAGCTGACATTTGGAAATAGCGAATAAGAGGCAAACAATTCCGTAAAGTAGTCTTTAAGGTTAAAAGTCTTCTTGTGACCAATTTTTAGTATCAGTCGGTAAATCTGTACTTTGAACGATTCCCCATTTGATAACATGATCCCAAATTTTTCCCTTCATCCATTTGTAAATCATCTCGAATAATAAGTGAAATTAATGCATTTCTGAAATTGAGGTAAAATTTTCTGACTCAATTTTATCTGGATACTTTGCCAAAATATCAATGCTCCATTTTTGTAATTCTTCAAGTTTTTCATTTTGGAAAATCTTAATGATAAATATGTTCAAAATTTAACTGGAGCCAGTGCGCATTTTCTTTTATTAATTGTGCTTCAAGGTGTTTGTCAATTCATCAAGATGAAATTCGGAAGCAACAAGGATGAGTTCAAAAATAAGTGATTCGTCTTGTTCTTCTTCTAATAACACCACTCCTCCGTAAATATATCTATTAAATTAGTAAGTTATAATAATTTAAAAATTAATCCTTGCATATACATGATACATAAAATGAGTATCCATCATCTTGGTGAAGCCGTAAGAAATTTACTTTAAAATAAAGGTTTACATAAATATACACTTACCTAATAATTATTTCAAAATGTTGAATAGAAATGTGTTTTAAATTAATCGTTTTAATGTTATTTTTATCTTTGTTAATATTTGCTAATTCATTACGGAAATACAAAGATCTGTATCTTAAAATATTAGTATGCGCTTGGAATATTTTATTATTTGGTGAATCCCCAACGTTAATGATTAGATTAAAATCTTCTTTATCATCAAGAAGCTCGAGGCAATCTTTTGAAAGCTTTTCAAAAAACTTTGCCATTTTTGAAATTGTTTAGTTTGAACTTTTTGAGATAAAACAAATAAGTTACACTATGTACATACAGTACGTACGTACGTTTGTATTTATATCAACATCTGTAACACAGCATTCTCGATTATATCAATGAATTTAATAAAGAATCAGACTAATCAGTTTCTTTGTGGTTAAATTAAGGTAAGAATAATTACTGTAGTTAAATATGGCAAAATTTCAACTATACGATAACTATACGATAGCTCAAAAAAGGTTTCTGAGTAAAAATAAAATATTAATCCAGTCAAATTTCTCTAAATGCAACTTGTAAGAACCAGACTTTTGATAATTTTCCTTTAGAGAATAATTAAGAAAATACATTATAGGGTATGATGTATATTTGGGTCAAATTAAGGTCAAATTTAGAAAGGCATTCAATTAGATGTTGCATTTAGAGAGATCTGACTGTATTCAATAATTATTGTCGCGGATCAAAATGAAATCGGATTAAAATGAAATGTGGGATTCTATTTAATCCTCTAATATAAAACTCTACTCTAAACTAACCTCTAACCTTAACCCCTAATTCTAAAAATGTATTCTAAAAATTTTCATTTTTCGATGACTTTTTTATATTAACATGTTTCATTTTAATCTGCCACAGCTATTTTTTACTTTGATATAATAAAAAGAATTTTAATTTAAATCGTTTTATTTAACTTTAGATTTTTTAGACCTTTTTGATACTTTTATATAAAAGGTATTTAATCATCAGAATATACTGTGCCACATACAAAGTTCATTATAGTATTGACATGTATACTATATTCTGTATTTGTTGTAGACTAAATTGTGAAAATGCATTCGACATAATGAGTAAGGCCGATAATTTGTTACATTTAATTAAAAAAAATCGATTCGACACATTAATTCCATAATTAAACTCTGACAATCGGTAATATCTAATAGCTGATTACTAAAAAATGGTATGTTTTAAAAATTTTTTCACTAAAATTTATAACCTAATGTGTATCAGACTTGCAAATCAATAAATTGGATTACACAGTCAATAAAATAGCGCTTTTACGTATAGCAATACCACATAGTGGCAATATTTTACCAGAAAAAATAAGCAGTGCATATATTGGGATTTTCGATACAAACTGGCATAGATTCAAAAGTTGAACCAGATAAAGTATGTGGAATTTTATCATATACAGCTCCTGAAGCTTTGATTAAATAATTATATACCACAGCATCAGATATTTATTCACTTGGTTAACCATGTGGTAGATTTTATATGGAATACCAATATCTGTATTTTATGGCAAAGTATTTAGTTCGAACCTGCAAAGACCAATAGTACTTGAAGAATTAAGACCACCGCTTGTTGAAAATACTGAAAACGTATTATGTTAATTTAATGAAACAATTTTGGGACAAACAGCTAGAGAGAGACGTCCATCTGCAACTAAAATATTAGAATTCTTGAACGAATGGAAATACGACGAACAAATCTTATTAGAATTATTTAAATCCGATGAAAGAATTAAACAAATAAAAATGAAGAGATTATTGATTATATTGAAATTTACAAAGTCAGCCAAATGTAGATGGTACATTGACATCTGAAGAAAAATTATTAATTCTATTCAATTCTAAAGAAATAATGAAGTACAGACTTAAACAAGTTCGATTATGCCTTATAACTATTTAGAACTGATGATAACAAATGTTACCTTCATAAAATTTATTTTTTATCACGTTATATAATTCTCGATATCAAATCTATAATAAAACTTTTTTATAAGAATATTGAGTGTTTATTTATAATTTTCTGATATCTGAGTCGATTTACAGTATACAAATAAGTTCTAGCTTAATTTTCTTGAATCAAAAGTTACCGGTATATCAAAAGTTTCATATTTAGAAAATTGTCAAAACAAGTAAATATTTTTATCAAATAGTATATTATTTCCAACTTATATATGATAATTCAGGTTTAGATTTTTGCAATGCTATTATCTGGTTAGCGCTGATAATAAAGTTGAACTTAATATAGATTTATCGTCTTGATATAAATTATTTAAAAAACGGTATATATGCATTGAATTACATTATGGTTAGAAATGGGTTTATTTTGATCTGACCACAATTTACCTGATTCATAGGTGTCCTCAAGCGCTTTGCAATTCCATGATATAAATGTACATATAAGCAAGATAAAGGATCGCACAAGTGGGTTTAATGAGCTAGAGTAAAATTATAAGAAGAAAAATAAAAGCTTTATTGAACATCAATATTTAAAACAGAAGCACCATAACATTAGCACAGTGTGTATATTGTAATCGCATACAGTAGTTTTATATTAAAATCTTATTTCGAAATAACTGAACATTTGAATACTGTATGCTTTTAAATTGCATACCATTTCAATATATCGAACTGCCATCCTTCTAATATTAAAAAATGACTAGTGTATCACCCGTGTCTTTAGCACTGGAACAAAAGTTTGTTTGAAAGAATAAGTATATAAAATGAAACCCTAAATAGGTTATGACATGATTTCATGAAAGTTATTTTCTGACTCAACATCACACAGGGTGAAAATTGCTAAAAATATATAACTGAAACTGATCGAATGCCAACCTGTATTTTATGTCAGGTAAGTCAGTGTTGTACATTGGACGTGTCCAAACTATGTTTTTTGTCCAACGTCCAAGATTTCCAAAACTGTCCAAGCCTATGTCCAAGGCTTAAATAATTAATGAAATCATTTTTTTTTTAAAAAAAAAAAAAACCCTTTAGCGGTGACGCTGTGGGGCGTCATTGGCGTTCTTTTATGAAATAATTTAATAAATATATATTATATATATTATAATTATACATTTTTTTAGGTGCTGGATTCATTTTTAAAAAAAATTAAAATAGATAATCTTAATAAAATTTTAAGTAATTTTAATTTGAAAAAATGTCCAAAATGTCCACAAAACGTCCAATGTACTTTACTGAGGTAAGTACAATAACCTGTTGAGGAATGTCTTATAGGGAATTGAGCGACAATCCCTTCCCTAAATTTTATCATAACAAATGCATTCTCAAATTCCGGGCCAAGAATGCCTTCCACAAACGCACTTTTATTATTGTTCTCTCAGCGCATGTCCTTATAAAGTGTATTTAGAGAGATTCGAATATAATAAAAATTTGGTTTTGATCCTTTGAGGTGTTTGAGAAAAATCAAAAAATAAATTAAATGACAGACGAATAATATATTCAATTGAATATATATCCGTATTAGGCGTAAAAATAAAAGATAATGACTAAGTATTGTACTTCAAGATTATTACATTTTGTAAAAACATAAATCATTTTGATTGAAATCGTTAAACACTCGCCGTCACTATGATAAATTCTTGCGTATAAACCGCAAGAAAACAGCGGGCGACAAAAATATTCAAAATGTTATACTTTTGTAATCTGAAATGGCGGATCTGTTTTCATTGACTTTGCCGTGCCTCAAGAGCTTTTTTACTTAGAAAACGAAGTAAAATTTTGTGCTATTACGATTTATTATTTATTTTACACAAAAATCAGTCAACAGATCGAAAAGATGGCTAAGCAGAGATGCGATGCTTACCAGGCACATGAACAAGCCAAATATAAATCGTGAACCGGTCAATCGCAACTCCGGGCAGCGCAACAAATTAGCGTCATGAGACAAAATGGAGCCATGACTTTCTATCAACTTCTGGATCCGGTAACTATGAGGTGCCGGGCAGTGCAAAGATTGCGTCATGGGAAATACATATCAACTTCCGGATCCGGTAAGTCATGGGAAATACACGGAAACTTAGGCGTGAATTTCTTGACACGCATTTTTCTTAGAAAATAAGTAAAATATTTTGTGCTATTACGATTTATTGTTTATGTTACACAAAAATCAGTCAACAGATCGCTAAGCAGGGATGCGATGCTTACCAGGCACGTGAATACAGCCAAATATAAATCATGCACCGCTCAAACGCAACTCCAGGCAGCACAGCAAATTAGCGTCATGACAAAAAATGGATCCGTGACTTCTATCAACTTCAGGATCCGGTAACTATGAAGTACCGAGCAGTGCAAAGATTGCGTCATGGGAAATACACGCATGACTTTCTCTCAATTTCCGGATCCGGTAACTATAACGTCATGGGAAATGCACGGAAACTCAGGCATGACTTTCTATCAACTTCCGGATTCAACATCAATCGCAACTGATGTGTTGCATTCTTTAAATAAAATTATTTTCCGTTACATCACGCCAACATATGGGGGCTTTGCAGTAGAAAGGGCGGATACGACCCCAAAATGAAAAAAGATTTTTTATTAAATTCTGGTAAATTTCAATGTGATCAACATTTTTCGATTATAAATGAAAGTCAATTTGCATAATAAAAAATCAAGATACGTAATGTAAAAAGAAAGTTGCGCGAGGTCGAAGCCAAGCGCATCACGAAATTACCCGTTAGTCACATGTTATATTTAACCAATCAAAATCGAGAATTTTGATTAACCCGGATCAGTCCGAAAATCAAAACAAAGTAATCAATTATCTCAAAATTATATATATTGACGTATCCGCCCTTTTTACTGAATAACAACGTTGTGTAATTATAAACCACATGCTTTATAGTATTACGTTACATCTAACATTCACGCAGTTCCCCATGTGTATGGAGCCCTTTTTTATAAATAAACGCGTGCAAATTCGTCCTTAATCAAAACACACTTTTTTTTTTTTTAAAAAAAAAAATATATTTTTAATTCTATAAAAAACATGTCGATTATTGAAGTTTACCTTGTGGTCTTTGGTCTTTGGAAAGTTGTTCCTTGCATGCTTGATGGGGAGGATATGACCTTTGAACAGTCCATACTTCTTTTATCAAACACTAAACAGAATAAAAATTTCTTTGAAGGAACCAGAGGTCATAAAAAAAAAAAAAAAAATAATTTTTAAACATGTCGATTATTGAAGTTTACCTTGTGGTCTTTGGTCTTTGGAAAGTTGTTCCTTGCATGCTTGATGGGGAGGATATGACCTTTGAACAGTCCATACTTCTTTTATCAAACACTAAACAGAATAAAAATTTCTTTGAAGGAACCAGAGGTCATAAAGAAAATAAACAAACTTCTCAGAACTAAGGAGGTTCGTTGAAATTTCCTATGATTTTTTTTTATAATCTCAATAGAGTTACCACCAGAAATTTACTTTCAATATTCGATAACCTTCGAAAAAATTTTAATGCCCTATTTACAGGTATGAAAACACTATACCAATCTTGTCGAGTGAACCAGATCTCCTTTTAATGTTAAATACTGAAGAGCAAACATTATTTATCCCTTTTAAATAATTGTTTCAGGACAAAAGATAAACAGTCGAACTCTCGAAGCCTATTATTATTTAGGAAAACTCCAAGAAAAATTTCAAAGTGATCCGGCTTCCTTCATTAAAGAATACTGGAATACATGGTCAGATCAACCCCGTATTCTAGATAAAAGAAGGCAAGTTACTAAAAAGCCTGTAATGAAATGATTTGCAATCAAAACTCTGCGAAATAACTTCTATTACCTCTATAGATATCCATTATACTAATGATGAGGTAATGGATGGACTAGAAATTTTCCTTAATTATAATCCTACTTTAACTACTTTTAATCTTAAATCGAAGGAATTTGGAGCAGAAAAATGAAGAAATTAGTTAAAGCGCTTTGTAAATTACTGACTTGAATTTCTTAGATCCTCATAATAGTGGGATTAATGCTGAAGAAGAACGGAAGATACTGGGAAAATTTCTTGAAAAAATACTACGTTGACTTCCCTGCCCTTAATGAAATTATCTTAAATCGGGCTTAGGGCTAATAGAAACAATTTTAAAGAACATTGCGCTAATTTTTCTAGATCTTGGTGACACTCATCTTGGAACAGAAGCCCTATAAAAAAAGTGACCTATGTAGGCAGTGTTTCTACAGAGAGACACGGTCAAGTGTAGCATGGGCAGATATCTAGGTTTGTACGCTGTGGTCCATGTTGGCACATTGAATTGGTCCAAATTGGACTGTTTATCTGGACATTTTGGACTATAAATGGACCAGATTTTACTGCACTTTACTAAACCAAAACTTATAGGTTTTGGCGCGGGTAATTACACATAAAGTAACGTAATAAAACGTGCTCATGCACATGCATCAATACTGTAAAACATAATATACATGCTATTCTGTCATGTTTTGGTTCGTGCTTCATGCCTTTACGTGCCACATGACATGTGCCTATCCAGACAAACCCGTGCCAACCCGTATCAACATCTGGACCACTTTTCTCATAGGGAAGGCGGAAGAGTGTTAAAAGACGCACTTCACAAGAACACCACATTGACCTCCTTGAATATTAAATGTAATCAACTTAGCTCAGAAGTAGGATGAGAATTAGCTGATGTACTTTGCAGAAATAGTACCCTAATTTCTTTAAATATTAGTGATAATCATCTTGGATCAGAAGGAGAAAAATATTTAGCAGACACGCTTTGAATAACATATCACTAAAAATATTTGAATCTGAAATGTACAGGAATTGGATTAGAAGGAGGAATAGTATTAGCAAATGCGTTTGCACGAATACCACATTGTTTCCCTGAATATTTGTGATAATAAACTTGGATCAGAAGCAGGAAAAGCATTGGCTAATGCAATTTGCAAGAACATCTCGCTAAAAAATTTGAACTTGCAAAATAATGAAATTGATCAAAAGGAGGAATAGCGTTAGCAAATGTGCTTTGCACGAACACCACGCTAACTTCCTTGAAACTTTATTGGAATCAACTTGGACCAAATGTAGGACAAGCATTGGCTAATGCAATTTGCAAAGGGATCTCGCTAAAAGTTTTGACTCTTCGAAACAATGAAATCAGATCAAAAGAAGGAAAATCATTAGAGAGATCCCTTCGTAAGAACACCACACTGATTTTTTGGATCTTAGACTCAAAGAAATTGATTTTAAAATAAAATCAATAATAAAAATATAGAAATACTACAATGATAATATTAAATGTAATATTACAATTACAATATAATGAATCATTAATAAAATATCAAATAATTAAAATGCATAACCAAAAAAAAGCGACAATTCGTATTGAATCTAAATTTAAACATGATATTAATAATAATATATATATATGATAATCGATTCCATCATTCAGGGATTGACGTATGTTATTTATTGAATTTTATTGATCCATCAATAACCCGAGTTATTGTTATCAATAAAATATCAGTAAAAAATTAAATAAATTAATCATTGAAGTTCGTTAAATAATGATCATATCATTACTTTAATAAATCTTTTTTTTTCTTTATTGATATTATGGAGCCGCAAACATATAGTTTTCTTTCTATCTTGTGAATCCTTTTATAGAATATCAGAAAAGCATGTCAACCAACGAAGCTTAATAGATATTAATCGCTATAATAAATGTTTAAATGTACTACAGTAGCGATCACATGTTTTGCATCACCCTAATACCTGAACTTTGAGATCAAATAATTTTATCAATAGACAACGAATAATTATAAATTTCAATTATTAAATTCACTAGATATAAGGTAATACGAATGTATAATTTTTTGCCTAGTTATTAATCAAGAACTCGCAAAAATAAAGCTTTATTAAAATTTTAGTAATGCATTTCATTTGATCGTTTTTTAAAATATAAATTTTGCCAATTTACAAATAAAAAAAAAACAACAAAGCAATATTTTTTTTTATAAAAAAAAGTTTACCATTCGGTATAACCCCCCTTTGCTTTATAAACATCCATCACTCGTTGTGGCATGCTTTCAATTAGCTTGTTAAGATAGTCCATATCCATTTCGACCCAAACCTTCTGAATCGCCTCCCAAAGCTCATCCGGATCATCAATCTCTACATGTAACCGTCTTCTTCGCTTGTCAATCTCATTCCACAAATGCTCGATAGGATTTAAATCAGGCGAATAAGGTGGCCAATCAAGTACCTCAATACCATTATGATAGAACCACACCTTAGTATCAGTAGCCGTGTGCTTTGAATCATTATCCTGTTAAAAAATAATATCATCTTTTCTTAATCCATACCACCAGATTGTTCCTAAGAGGTCTTCACTTAATATTTGACGGTACAGATCTCCGTCCATTGTCCCATAAATTCGCACGATATTACCAACCCCGAAAGAGGAGAAGCATCCCCATACCATAACACTACCACCTCCATATTTCTTTGTGTGGATCACATTTCTTTCATTAAACGGTTCGTTTGGTCGTTTCCAACAATACTGACGACCGTCTGAACCATATATCTTGAATTTGGATTCATCAGACCAGATAACACGACGCCAGTCCTCAACACTCCAGTCTTTGTATTTTTTAGCAAATTTATACCGTTCTTTGCGAGTTCTTTTGTTCAAAAATGGCTTTTTACGCTTAACCCTGGACGAAAGTCCGTTTCTTCGCAATGCACGCTTCACTGTGTCTTCGCTTACTACAATGTTTTCATAAATTCTTAGGTATTTTTGAATTTCTACTGCATTTGAACATTTACCAGATGCAAGTAGACGTATAATACTCCGTTCGTCTCGGTTGGTAAATATTCTTGGGGCCCCACATTTCGGCAAATCTTTTACAGAACCAGTTGCCTCTACTTTATTACATATTCGGACTACCGACGGTTGCGAAACATTCTCTTTTTTTGCAATGTAACGGGAAGAGAAACCTTCCTTATAAAGAGCATATATCCTTGAACGTTTGTTGTCAGAAATACGAACCATAATAATTTTTATAGGAGGGAGGGAGCCACAAGTAAAAAGTGCGAACAAAAATATATAACTTCAGCTAGTGATGTTCTGTTTTGAAAAAAAAATTGGGAGGAAGCTTATGACGTTATTTTTTTGATACGCAATCAATCACATGATTTGCATCGCTATTTTTGGAATCAGGCAAGTAAAAAACCTGAATTCGTGTAACTTTGCATAATTTCAATGATCATCTATGATATTTACGCTTCTATACTTTTGAATTAACCAATTTTTATGTCATTGTCATGTGTATGTCACGAGATATGGCCTTTTGTTCGTTTTGTTTCGGGTGATGCAAAACATGTGATCGCCACTGTAAAAATCCAAGCCTTCTGCACGATTTAAAGCTAAAATATTGGATTATTAATTCTTTTAAGTTACTTCGTATCGGTGTTACAGAAGAGCTTCATTTACTTAAACGGGATGAAAATAATTTGGGAACACATGTTTGCCCAATCGAGAATTTATATATATATTTTTTTTGTTGTTATTGATATTAAATTTAATTTTTTGTTTATTAACGTTAATAGAATTATTTTTAGTGATCCAAATCTTAATTCTTCCATGCAAAAAAGTAAACCCAAAAAAACATATAACTATAACTTTCGAAAAACAAATAATTCAAAATGTGTAGCTGTATTTTGTGTTGTCAAAATGCAAGAATAAATAATAATATTTGTGTTGAAAATTTTTTTCAAAAAAAAAAACTAGGATTTGCTTAAATTTTCGTATAAATGAATTATATTTAGCATAAATTCCATAACGATAATGTTTCATTCTAAAAGTGATATATTTTTTTTTAACAAACCATTTTAATATTTATATAATAGCAATAATGTTTTATTCTAATATGATAAATATATTTTTAAAAAATGATTTAATATTTATATTGGTAAAAATTCATATCGATACCAATTCCAAAGTATTATATAACATACGTTATTCTTGGATTCACAGATATTTTATGTCGATCCTTGAATGACAGGAATCAATAAACGATGCATAACATATATAATAATCGATATAATATTAATAATAAATATAAAACAAATAGAAGAAAATCAGAATCCGATAAAGGTCCGAGGCGAAAGTAAAGTATCATAGCAAAATATGTATTTTCGTAGATAATCCTAAATTTTAAACTGTATTTTTAAAACCTTAATTTCTTGGAAAAGTAACTTGGTATTATCATTTAATTCATGTATTCTATTGAATAGTATATGGCTATTTCAGTCTATTTGTAATAATATAATTCAGTAATTGGTATTAGAAATGGGCAAGGTATTTTTTTTTTTTATACAGTACCAATACTTACATTTATGTATTAATTATTACTTATGACGAATAGTGTTAAAATTTATTATGCATGAAATGTTTCTGCACAAAAATTAACAATTACTATACAGTATGTCAAAAAAATGAAATAACATTCGTGTATAAAAAAATTTTTTTTGCACAATATATTTGTGCTAAATTTTTAATCTGGAGATTTAATTTTTAAACCAAAAAATTTGTTGAATTAATTGGGTTTTGCATACAGTACATCATAATTCTTTACTATTATTTATTATATAAAAAATTATAAAATATAATTATGATAAACCTAATAAACAATAATACGTCAATTTCATTGTTTTTTTTTTCGTCGAGCATTGTTGCATTTAGTTTGTTTAGAAATATGAGTTCCCGCTAACGCTTCGAACAATAAAAATAAAATATGCAATCGTATGTAATTTATAAATTTACATATAAAATTTCAATTTTCAAAACGCATCAACTCTTTATAGTGATGAGATTTTGAAAAGATATTTGGCACACATGTAGAGCTAATATAGCTCTACAAAGTTACCGGTTAGATTTTTTAAAACCTCTTAGATAAAAAGTTGTAGCCATTTAAACAATTGAAACACTAATAAAATGCTCTGTGTAACTGTTGAGTATAGATTTTCAGCACCATATTAATTTAGCAATTTAGCAATTAAATAAACTAAACTACATATATAAAATAGTTTGTTTTTATAAGTTAAATAAAAGATTGATTTTTTGAACGTTAATCCTATATTTATACAGTATACAAAATCGGCCTTCATCAAATTTACATACTCGATTTGCTTCATGGAACTTCTGGTTGGCTCCATTGTTAATTCTATAGATCCTCTTAGCAAGCTTTCAAACCAATACGGTATTTCTGATGAAACAAGTCTTGAAAAAACTATATCGAATATTAAATTTGATGAGATGGATAACTTAGAAAAACAATTTGAAAAAGAAAACGTAAACATTGACTATTTTAATAATACTAATTATCATATTACGTATAATGAAATCTTCTATTCAAGCTATGCATAGCATTCCAGGGGAGACCGTCCCAAATTAGGAAATAGTCGGGATGATCGTTACACAATTCATTAAAGTTTTTTTATACAGTTTACAATACTCTTTTCGTGAGGTCATCGTGGCTTATTCGCATTATGAAACGTGATAAATTAGTATACAAACTTGTGGCTTTCGTATTGTACTTTAATAAAATAGTTGGATTCAAGATGAATCACCGGATATTTATATTATAACTTATAAATACATAAATCGTAATATAAATATCCGGTAAATCATCTTGAATCCAACTATTTTATTAAAGTACAATACGAAAGCCACAAGTTTGTATACTAATTTATCACGTTTCATAATGCGAATAAGCCACGATGACCTCACGAAAAGAGTATTGTAAACTGTATAAAAAAACTTTAATGAATTGTGTAACGATCGTCCCGACTATTTCCTAATTTGGGACGGTCTCCCCTGGAGCATAGCATTCGAGGAAAAGCTGGTTATATAACGTTGAATTATGAAATTGATCATTAATGTATGCGATTAATTGAAATTTGCTGTTAAAAAAAGTTGCATTAATACGTTAGGCTAACAACTGATCTCATAACCTGGCCTGGTCAACAAACCCAAAATAGAAGTTTAATTTTGAGGCGCAGTAAGAATTAACCAATCAGAATCAACGATATTTAAGGGTATTCAAATTTTGCCCGATCCTTTTTACCAAAGATGGTTATGCCGTGTAACGAGTTTGCTGTGTAAGCTCATGTGGTGTAAGTAATCTTTACTATACACGGTTGGTAGTTCTACTGCTTACAGAAATTTGTGCTATACTCGTGCATTTGATCGTCGAAATAATTTCCTCGTAATATATAAAAAAGGAAATTTGCTTTTTGCGTTTTTCCATACTAGTATACTAGTAGGTACGTATACTTATCAGTTATGCGTATAGCGTATACTTATGCGTATACTTATGCGTATACTTACTTATGCGTATACTTACTTATGCGTATACTTATGCGTATACTTATACATATACTTATACATATACTTATACAAGTAAGAAAAGAAAAAAAAAAAAAAAAATTCTTTATAAATTTTATAAAATAGGATCGGTACTTATTAAATTGTCTTTTTATTGGTTTTTATGAATATTCCGACCTATATAATTTATAACTTTAAATGTTATTTTCTCATTTTTTGTTTTTATTTCTTCGGATTTTTTACTGGCTTGATGAATTGATAATCTCTGATCTTCAAAGAAATAACGAAAAGCCTTAAACGAAGGATTCTTTCGTTGGCTAAGTTTGTTCATTGTAAACCTCATTTTGTTGTTTGATCATCATAAGGATCGCTAAAAATTCCACTGTTTATAGACTGGGCTAGCCGATAATGCTTATGCCGATTTAGAATTTTGGAACCGGTTTGAGTTCTCATATCGATTATACAAGTATATTGGATTTATGTGTAATCGTGTGAATTGTATGATGTTTGCGATCTAATAAGAAAATGATTTACATTAATTTTTAATTAAGTTACATATTACCAGGAATTTCCAAGTTTATTCCGTATGAATATCTTTACTTACCACCAGGTGATTCCTGTTTTACGCCTGATTTACTTTTATCCTATAAATTATCGAATTCTTACTGGCCGCCATATTAATTCCTGTTTCGCACCTGTTTATTTCGTATCCATCACAAGGATCCGATCAACTCACCGACATTTACCGAATTTTACAGGAGGGGTCCCCAAAATTCTGGGCTGGATGCGTCGGATCTAGGTCGGCGTTTAGCGCAAGTTGTTAGTAGGTTCTGTAGCAAAATTATCAGCTGGGCATTTTATATTTAATGAATAGATATGATTTATTAGTAAAATTTTTTATGATCTTGGGGCAAAATTGATCAATTCTGATCCATCCGACCATGGTTCCGATGCACTCCGAAGTATTCCGACTCGGACTTTTGGGGTCGCCGCTGTATGAGTTGACAATTACCACATTTCGCCGACGATTATTCACCGACAAGTTCATTTCACTGAGTCTATTTCACCGAAGTTCATTTCACAGACAAAGTAATTTCAGTCATTATCGCTAGGGTCAGGTTAGAATCGAGCTTCAGTGAAATAGGCTGTCTTTAAAATGAACTTGTCGGTAAAATAATGAAGTAATACGGATCATATCCTATCTTAATATTCAAAATGATGCCCAAACCTTGCATATATATGCATAAACACTTGATATTTACATCAGCTAACTTTATAAGGATTATGATTTCATCTGTTATGTTTACTTTGCGAATGTTAGATTAACTGAGATATACGTTAATAACATGTGTTAGTGAGTTGCATGCTGTGCATCGCCAAAATAGTAAGATCTGTAACTAAATTTTTACAGTATCTCACGGTAGAAACCATAATAATTCCAATGCAAATTAACACAAGCTTACAGTAATTTATATAATACAGGTTAATGCATGATGTGTCGAATAGGTTTACAGCATAATTTTTTATAGTTATTCGCAATGATTCCAATACAAGCTAACTCTTAACTTGCGATATAATTCTAATGCAACTAACTCAGTCAACCACATAGAAAATAAAAAACAGTACCAATGCAAACCATCTCTAACTGATACCGTGGCAGCCGAAATAGTATGTTTTTTAACAGGATTTTTACGGTAACTCATGACAGAAATCATAATAATTTTAATACGATAATTTCATTGCAAATTTATTCAACCTTAATCACGTATTGTAGTCACCAAAATAGCGGGTAGGCTTTGCAACAGAATTCTTTACGAAGGAACTAATAACTTCAATGTAAACTAATTCAAACATAACCTCATAGAAATCAAAGTAATTCTAATACAAACTAACTTAACTACATTGTGGTCACAAGAATAGCAGGTAAGGGTTACAGAATTTTCTTACGTAACTCAGTAGAAATCATGAAAATTTTAATGCAAGCTTACCCTAACTCTTGATGAAAATCATGACAATTAAAAGTTCCAGTATCAGAGGCATGGACAAAAAACTAAAATATAGTGTTTAAATCCGCCGAGTAAAGCGAGACCAAAACATAAAAATGTAAGGCTAGCTTAAGACGGCCGAGCGAAGCGAGGCCAAAATGCTAGCTTAATGCCACTGAGAGAAGCAAAGCCAAAACATTAAAATGTAAGGTTAGCTTAAAACAAGTCCATTAAACATATGTTATACACTAATCTGATTTTTAAACATCAGCTTAGTCAATTTATTAAATTTAAGTCGACTATAAACAATCTTGACTGTGCCATATCTAGTATGCCATCTACAAATCTAATTATATAGTTGGTTAATATTTGGCGGCGCAGCCGCCGCATGATCATGTGCTAGTTATATATACATTTACCAAGAACGTAGCATGCTTTGAGTGTATGGCCATCTGAAATGGTGTAAACAAATCTTGGGTGTTAAAAATCTATGATTATCTCGCTGTGCTGGCAGCTAGTATAACATACTGTTATTTGTACTTACGTACGTACGTATATAAGCATGATATTCGTGTTGCTTCGAGATAGCATAATGATGGAACAAAATCGGGTGAGAATGTTCGCGTCATTTCCGAATTTACGCCGATTCTGAATTGACACAGTAATTTCTCGATTTTCACCTATCGTAAAACAATTCTTCATCGAACAAAGTTACATGAATCTTATTCAGAATCTACGAACAATGTCAATTTACATGAAACTCCTTCAGAACCTTCGAGCAAGGTCAATTTATATGAGCTTTTTTCTGAATCCTCAGTCGATTATCAAATAGAGACCATTTACATGAACTTTTTTCAAAATCAGAGGTTATCGATTTGGGCAAAGTACGTAGTTCTATGAAATCAAGTCATTCATTGTTCAGTTATTGATAAATAAAGAAGAGCGTTAGAGCGTGTGTGTGAATTATAAAGTTATCAAAGAACAAGAATAGTAGATGATCGTAGGCTACACGAGGATCTTGCTTGTGAAGTGACTCATCGTTACTGGTGTCAACATGAGAACTAGCGAAAATCTTAAACATTAATATATATTGATAATGAAATTATTTACAATAGATTACTATAAAACTGGGATAAATGATAAGTACTGTCTGTAGCAGTTTCTATTCTCTTGTTCCAGATTTTATTTCATTTTTTTCAAAGTAGAAACTAACAATTTCTTCTCTTTATCTTTTATAGTCTTTGCTCGGTTGACATGCAAAATGGGTATAGAAAATGTTACGTTTAAGTGATTCGTGATTAAACTAAGTGTGCAAGAACTTATCAAGAATTTTGAAATTTGTTAAGAGATTCTTTCGTTCTTGGAATGCTTATTGGAGATAAATTAAATCTCTTGCATTGTATAGCCTTGATCTCAAGGTCGATTCATTCGCAGGAACTCATTCACAGAGATTTTACCTCAGTGACAAAATATTTCAATCCCTTGCTTTCATAACGCATATATTACTGATCTTGAACTTTCAAAAAAGTGAAGGTAGGTGAAATTGTGGAGTTTGAAATATGTAGTAACTGAATTTTGAGGTGTCAACTGTATACTTAAGCATCATATGTTTACAATTTGAAGTTATTACATTAAGATTTCTATTGGACGAGGAGCATTTGATAGAATTCCGTTCGGCGGTTATCTTATATCAAGAAATCAATAGATCAAGAATTTCGATACTTTATTTTTTCTTTGTACTCTTTCCTTAACGGAGCTATTGTGAAATGAACACCGAAAGTGACAAAAGGAATGTGGTGAGATCATGTGGCCCGCGATGTTGTAATTAATAATTAATAGCTGTGTTTAATATGTTGGATGGTAATTTTATATGTATATCGATATATAAGTTATGCAATATTTGAATCTTTATTTTGATTAAAAAATAAAGAAAAACTTGGTACATTTATTTTTTTTATTATTACATAAAATTATTTATATTCGTGCTATTCGTATAATATTCAAATTTATTTTTTTCAAACAAAAATCCAGTAATATTATGCAGATCTGTAAGATTTCAAATAACACGATCCCAAGGTACTCTTAGTTCACATTCATGCACCTATGAAGCTCAGAATTCATGCTAGTGAAGAAACACCATTGTTGTCCTAGAAGAGAGCACAAGCATATGTTGTTTCGAAGTTCACGTTGTTTCTTACTGCACATATCAAAAAGACCTAAAGAAACATTAATAACAAAGATAATCAAAGAATTAGAACTTATCTAACATCCAGTTTCAGCCCACTATTTTATGAAAGTTCGTGTTCGGAAAATAATAAACCAGAACAAGAGTGAAACTGATACTCAGTGTATAAAATCTGATCCCAAAAGTATGTGAATCTTGTGCACATTGTATACATAATTTATGTGAACAATCTTAAAAATTTGTGCACTATATGACTTGTTATATAATTAATTTATATGGTAAATCTGAATATATTTACAATAAATTATGTACACAGTGTGCTCTATGTGCACATCTTCTGTGTTTTATAATAATTTTGGTGCACTATTTGGCCCCAAAGTATGTGAATTACGTGCACATTTCTAGCCAAAATTATGTGAAACTTTTTAAAAACATTTGCACATGACACATTGTGCACATAGATTTTATACACTGCTGATACTTAATGTTACTTTCTCACCGGATTTAAATCAAGTTGCATTTCGCATTTCAACAAGTCAAAGACCTGACCTACAAGAATAAAAAATTGTTAGTTTATATTCCATGAAAAAATAAAGAATCCAGAACCAGAGTAAAAACTAATACTTAGCAAATCTAAAACTTTAAAATTCAAAGTTATTGACATATTTCAACCTGCAGATATTCTGGAAAAAAAAGCTGCCTGGGGAATCATACATAGGCTGGCCCTGAGGGCTGCAACCAAAGTACAGCAAGACTTTCTACATGGCTGCATTTTTAAAAAAAAATTTGATCCAATTTTTTTTATATATACAGTACATATAAAAGGGTCATATACTGAAGTGTTTAAAAGTTCATGCTATCCCAGATTTTTGACACAGTCTTCAATATATCTACCAAATTTTATATATAAATTTTTTTTTGTTGGGTTTCTTCAATTATGTTTATTAACATATTGAATTGTTCTAAAAAAAAAAAATACTAGTATATATTATATTAGTCACAATTCTGCAAGTATATTTACAAGTTATTAAATATTATAGATTTCAGTAATGAATAAATCAAATGTTATCTCAGAATTACTAGGGCGCATATCAAATAGCATTAACCAAGTAATATATTAAACCAGGCTCATATAAAGAAGTACTCAAGACAAATTTTTTTATATTAATAGAAGAAAGGTTTGGATTATTCTTATATCAGGAGAATTTAAATATTCAGAAAATGAATTATCTTATATGAGGGTCTTCATTCCAAATATTATTTAATACTTGAATTAATAAAAATATTATACTTACCATATATTCTTTTCTATCTATTAGTTCCTTGATTTCATTTTCATTGTTTAATTTTTGGTTTATTTTTCTAATTTGATTTTTCAAATAATTTATTTGTAATAGCATTGAAAATATAAAATGTGTATAAACTAGGTTTGAGATGTTTTTTTAATAAATGCAAAATAGTCATTAGGCATTGAAAATTAAAAATTTTAACAGATCATTCAATTAGCATGAGTTATAACATTTGTGTTATTGGTTAATTGATGTAGATCCAAACATGATTTTTGACAATCAAATCAATTAAAAATTCTTTTAATATGTAAATAAGTGAAAATGCATTTATTATTAATAAAAGCAAAGCCTTTTAATGCTAAAGTATATAGTTTTATTCTATTTTTCAATTATTAGATTTATTGAAAACACATTACATCTAACATGCTATTACTTTATAATCCATATTACTGTAATTAAATCACACTATTATATTAGGGTAGTGACAAATATTACGTAATATCCTGAGGGGGGAAGGGGGTCACTGATTGTCTTATGTTAGATATATAAATTTATAACATCCAATCAAATCTATCTTACGTGGGGGAAGAGGGTAGAGGGTATAGTAACAAAATATTATGTAATATTTGTCACTACCCTTATTATACTATATATTAAAGATAGTTTTTTTTTTAATATAATGCATTTATATAACTTGGCTTAAGTAAAATAAATTATTAAACAGTTTACATTGCTTAGCCTGTTATACATTGTGAATCATTAAATTAGATAAGAATCTATTACTGATATATGTAATTATAACTATACTACAGATAAATATTTGCTTATATTTAATAAATATATAAGGTTTTATATTAATATAACACTTATAGTTTAACAATTTATAAATCTATTGTTTGGCTTCATAATTTAAACATAGTAGAAACTCAACAAACTCTGTCAATTACCAAACAGCCTATCTTTGTTTTTATAAAAACTTTTTGAAAAAAATGATTGAAAATGTTAGAAAAGATTTTTTGCTAGAAACTTTTAAAACAAAAAATTTTACTTATAAATAGAAGCACCTTGAGTTTAACTTATTATGGTTAAGCAGATAGTAAAATTGCTAGTTTTTAAACTACAACCATATGGGCTAGGTTAGTGCTTCTACAAACTGGACTCGAACCAGACTTTAGTCAAGTCTGAGTCTGGTTTGATTTTCAGACTGGTCTCAGACTTTTATATTTAGACTTTTTAGTCAAGTCTGAGTCTAGTTTGGGTCTGGTTCGAAGTCTGTAGACTGGTCTGAGTCTGAATATATATATACATATATTTTTGATACTGAACAAGTTTACTTAGTGCATTTTGTTAGAATAAATTAGTAAAATTTTATGAGTCATAAGATTTTATAGATTTTTATTAATAAAATTCTATAAAATCTTATAATACACAAATTTTTATTAATTAATTCTAATAAAATGCACTAAGTAAACTTGTTCAGCACCTAAAAAAGTATTAAAATGGCTATTTTGTTTTTATTTTACTTGCAATTTAGAGATTTGATGCACAATTTGGATTTTTATCAAAAAAGACAAATTTTATTAGCTTATCTCCAAATTTCAAGTAAAATAAAAACTATACTGCTAATTTAATATATTTTTAGGTGATAAACAAGTTTACTTAGTGCATTAGTTAGGTATAATTAGTAAAATTTTGTGATCATAAGATTTTATAGAATTTTGTTAGTAAAATTCTATAAAATCTTAAATTTCACAAAATTTTATTAATTATTTCTTACAAAACGCACTAAGTAAACTTGTTTAACACCTAAAAATACATTAAATTAGAGGGTTATATTTATTTTACTTAAAATTTAGAGATTTGATGCATAATTTTGGATTTTTGATCAAAAAAGTCAATTGAAGCATCTTTTCTCCAAATTTTAAGTAAAATAAAAACATCTCTGTTGATTTAATATATTTTTAGATACTGAACAAGTTTACTTAGTGCACTTTGTTAACATTAATTATTAAAAATTTGTAAATCTTATGATTTACAAATTTTTATTAATTAATTCTAACAAAGCACACTAAGTAAACTTGTTAAGTACCTAAAAATACATTAAATCAGCAGGGATGTTAGAAAACTGTTTAAATTGACTTTTTTAATCAAAATCCAAAATTATGCATCAAATCTCTAAATTTCAAATAAAATAAAAATAAAACAGCTATTTTAATATATTTTTAGGTGCTGAACAAGTTTACTTAGTGCATTTTGTTAGAATTATTTAATAAAATTTGCGAATTATAAGATTTTATAGAATGTTATTAATAAAATTCTATGAAATACATATAATTATATTTAGGCTCAGACCAGTCTGCAGACTTCAGACCAGATCTAGACCAGACTTATAGTTGAGTCTAAGTTTAGTCTGAAGTCTAAAATTAGTAAAATTTAGAGTCTAAGTCTGGTCTAATCCCGGACTGGACCCAGACAGGACCAGACCCAGACCGGACTTAGAAGCAATAATCAGTATACAAAATTTATACCCTACAATCAAAAAAATTAAAAAATACGCAAAATAAATTCTAATATTAGTTATATTATAAAATTTTATATAAGCTATAGCAATACATAAAATTACAATTTTTAGCAGTAGTGTAGATGAAAACCTGTGGGGGACAGGTATCACTCTACCAGGTTTACCACAGGGGCAAATGCCCTCCAATAGGTGTTTGGCTAAAGCCTCAGGGTACTTTCACAGCGAATTACTCGTGAAAGGGTATATTGAGAGGAACATTGAACATGGGGTAGAAGCCAGAGAGTTTAAATAGGCAATCCTCTAGCTGGGTTGCAGGTATGGCATATAGTGTAGAACCTTCGGGCGGACTACTTAAATTAGACAACCAAAAGTTGTACGTGTTGCTAGTTGTACTCTCGTTATACAAATGTAATATGTGGCACAGTCATATTGACCGGGCCAACCCGTTTGGATCAATAAAGTGCTAGGGTATCTAAGTGGTCACCTTAATATTAAAAAAAAAAACAATTTTTAGCAGTAGTAGCATGTTATTTTTTTAAAAAAAATTATTTAATTCTTATACATATAAACTTGCACAATACAAATTTTACAACATGCAAATATCTGGATTTAGCCACAAGATAAGAATTACATAATAATACTGTAATAGCTTTTTTTACAAGAATTATATAATAGCTTATATAAATTTTATTTAGTTAAATAAAAAAAATTAATATGGATTTGAAACCCTTGCACATAATATATTGAATAAATTACTAAAATTACTCTTGCACTGCTATCTAACTTGCCACTACAATATTTATTCAACCCAACCTAACGACTCAACTATTAACTCTACCTTAACTTCCTAACTCTAACACAGAAAATTGTAAAGTGGTCTGGCAACAATTACACAAATCCAAGAACAACAACCTAATATGATGTATAACTGCATCACAAACTTAGCACTAATGATAAATGTATCCAGTAACATACCAAAAAGCAAGATGCGATAGCATCTATTCTGAACCTGAAAAAAAATTAGTACTGCAAATACAACACTTAAGCAAAAAAAAACTGATACTTTGATATACATTTTGTATTATAAACAAAAGTATGTCTAATTGGCTAGTTTTTTAGATCAATTTGCATATAATTATTGACCAATCTAAAATACAATATTTATTCATTATTTTACAATATTATTTTACTATAAACAAAACCTTCAAGAAAAAAGTTTATATAAATTAGTAAAAACATTGATTATATATATCTAAGAAATAGATAAATATATATAAAAAGATGTAAAAGTACTAAAACAACTAGAACTTTCTAAATCTAAATATTTAAGAACTCAAGCTCATATTAGCTATTTATGATCTATAAACCTATATGTAAAGACTAATCCAATTTAAGAGTGCTTTAAATTTGAATTTCTTATTGCTAACTCCACTAGCAAGCTTCAAAAACCAAACCCAAAATTCCTAATCTTAAAAAAAAAACTAGCTATATTTTTAGTAATTATTTGGTTTTTAATGCATGTTAAAATTTATACTAAGTCTTTTTTCTTTACTTAGTTCAAAAGTTATATTTAAGCTAACTTTATATAAGAAATTACAATTTAGTTTTGAGTAACTTTCTAGCATTCTTCTATAAGAAATAATACTGTATTTGCAACAATTTTTTATTTGTGTAATTTTATATCTTTAAAAGTACTTTAAAGTATATAAATAAGTTACCCAGACAATTGATTTATATCTGCCAGGACCTGCGGGTCGATAGTATAGCGGTTATGCTCCCAGGTCCTCAATCGAAGGTTGCTGGTTCAATACCGCTTGGCGGCAAATTGAATTTGATAGTCAGAACCTGATTAGAAATAACCGAAGTCATACAAGATGTAAGGTCGGTCCAATGAGGCACAAACTTGATGGCGGCGTTTCCGTGTAATGTATACGTACCCACAGGAAACAGGACTGAGGTGGCTCGGCCGGTCCTGCAAGAAGTTAAATAATGCGGTGCAGGACCCACATATGGGCGGCGAAAGGCAAGCCAGATGAAGCCTTCATCACAGTAACATTTCTGAGTGGCCAAAGCTCTGATGACGGAGATCTTCTGGGCAGCGTAAGGCAAGCCGGTTGATTTATCAGAATTGGGTTAAAGTGGAGGGTGCTCACAAGGAGGGTTACAGAGAAGAGCGCTGGGTCTTAAGATTAAAAAAAAAAAATTTATATCTGCCAGTTAAATGAATTTCTGTCAATAATATCTTGCATTATTTCTAGAATTATCCAAAATTTGACTAGCTATTTAGCTTAGTTTATAAAATAATACAATTAATGATCAGTTATAATTTTTAATTTTAAATGTATTAGCCAAACCTAGTTTATACACATTTTATATTTTCAATGCTATTACAAATAAAATTGATTTAAAAAATCAAATTTGAGAAATAGAATAAAAATTAAACAAATAATATAAAAAATACAACTATTTAGATATAAAAGAATTTATTGCAAGTATAATATTTTTGTTAAAAATTTTACATTGTATTTTTTTTTTGATATTAATTTGAGTATTAAATAATACTTGGAATAAAGACTCTTATAAGATAATTTTCTGAATATTTAAATTTTCTTATATAAGAGTAATCCAAATATTTCTTCTATTTATACAAGAAACTTGGTTTGAGTACTTTTTGATATGAGGCTTGTTTAATATATTATTTGGTTAACTGTAATACTACTTGATATCAATCTAGTAATTGTGGGCTAAAGCATTATTATTGAAATCTATAATACTGTAATATTTAATAACTTGTAAATATACCTGCAGAATTGTGACTAATATAATATATACTAGTATTTATTTTAAAATAATTTCAAAATATTAATAAACATAATTGAAGAAACCCAACAAAAAAATTCATATATAAAATTTGTAAAAAAAAGACTATATCAAAAATCTGGGTGCATGAATTTTTAAACATTCTGGTATATGACCCTTTATGCCCTATAAAAGCAAAACTCAAATTATAAATATAAAATTTTTTTTGCAGAATTGCAACTAATATAATATATACTGGTATTTTTTTAGAATAATTCCAAAATATTAATAAATATAATTAAAGAAACCCAACAGAAAAATTTATATATAAAATTTGTAAATATATTAAAGACTGTATCAAAAATCTGGATGCATGAACTTTTAAATATTTTGGTATATGACTTTTTATGCCTTATAGAAACAAAGACTCAGATTATAAATGTAAACCTTTCTTGCAATATTTATGATTTTATATCTAATTTAATAATATGATATCTTTGGTGTAAACAAACTGAAAACTATAATTTAGAATTTATTATGGTAAGATATCCTATGGGCCTTTAGACAAAACTTATAAATATACACTGAGACAGAATTAAGTTAGATAAAAGAGCAAAGGATTCATTAGATAGTTTATTAAGAATTTACTCTAAATTACAAATTTTAATTCAATAAATTTAAAAATCTTTTTATTGTATTCACATGGTTAGTAATAATTATTTAATATTTTTATTATTTAAAAAAATCTAAATATAATTTTTATTTAGAAACTAAATTGGAATTTTTAATTGTTGATAAAAAAAATATTCTTTAATGTTCTGAATAAGAAAATTTGCAAAGTATTAAAATTTATTTTAAAAGAAGTTCAAATTTATTAAAATTAATCAAAGCTGTACATACTTTTAGAAGTTTAATTAAGAAAACTTACGAAAGAAAAATACAAAAAATAAAGATGATATTGGGATTAAGAAAGCAAAAGTAGTAATGAAATTGAATATAATGAAACCAAAGATAAAGAAAATGAAATTGGGGAATTCTAATAATTAATATACCAATTTTAGAAAAAAAAGAGAATAAACATATCTACTTCTAGTTCTATAATTTTATACATGCTATGTCAATTAGAAATATATATTGAAATACAGTATAATAAATATTTTAACATTAAGCAAATATTAAAATTTACAAAAAAATCTCTTCCTTGATTATAAACATGTAATTTACATAAAGAATCAACTTTAATTGCAATATATTATATAAACCAAATTTTTAATATATAAAAAATTGAACAGGTTTTGAGATTGACTAATTTTAACCAATTAATTTTTTTTTATAAAATATTTTATTTCACAATTTTTTTTTAAATTGCATTGAAATTTTTTTCCAAAAAAAATTAAGCTAATTTTATATATATATATACAGTATATTAAATTGGATAAAAGTATAGCAGAATTTCATGCTATAATTATATAGCTATTAACAAAATATAGAATTTTAATTTAGAGGCTAAAGTAGTACAAAGTGCTTGATAAATAGCATAATAATTATCAGCATTAAATCTTGTAAATTAATGGGCTAGTTCTAATTTCATAGCTGTTTTAATTATAATAAAATCTACTATAAAGTGAAACAAGATCTGGCCTGCTATTTTAGGATTTATTTTCTCAGCCAGGCTTGGGCTCAAAAGATTTTTTAGGCTTGTTTTAGTCCAACAACACCTGATCCAACCTGTGCCAGGACCCTGAAATATACATAGATAGGTTAGTTTAATTATAAATTACCAAAAATAGGGGTTGTATAAAGCAGTGTGATATCTTAACAACTATTTTAATAAATTTAATAAATTTTTTTTATTTTAATTCCATATAATTTCAAGATTAAAATAAAAAAATTTTAGCAAATTTGATTAAATAGTTGTTAAAATATTTTAATTTAAAAATCAAAAAATTTTACTAAAAATGATTTGACCCTTTTCTACTAACTCACCCCTATATGATTTTAACTTTTTAATTAAAGTTAGAGTAAGGGTTAGTTAGAAGTTAGGGTTGGGGCAGTTTTATAGTAAAATTTCCTTTCTAACATTTTTGACACTTATTTTTTGCATTTTTTTGTTTTTTTTTCATTTTTTTCTTCATTTTTTCTTTGTTGGGCTGATCTAAGTTAATCAAAACAAATAAGTTGATTGGCACTATATATCATATGATTTCCAAAAATAGAAAAGTCTGCAGAAAAAACTTCAAAAATATGCAAAAAAATTACAATAAATAGAAAAGATTTGTATAAAAAACACCAAAAATAAGCAAACTAATACCTGATCTATCTATATATATTTTAGGTTCCTTCTGTACCCTATTAGTCAACCAACTTTATGACTAGGTTTTTTGTTATATATAAATTTATAAAAAAAAATATAAATTACTAAAAGCTTTAAATTTTTAATGTTTCATAACTTACATATTAACTTAAAATTAAAATTTTCAGGAATATAGATAAGAGAAGAAGAAAAAATTGAGCTTAAAAATTGAATTAAAATTTTACCAATTTTGCACAAAATGAAAATGTAACTTCACCAAAAACAAATATTTAACAATTTTAAGAAAATGTATATGTGTATAAACATGCTCTAAACAACTTTATTTAGGCGATAGAAGTAGGTTACCTTGTAAGAAAAATGGGTTACCTATGTACTAAAGTTAAATTTTTGGGGGTTTCAATATAAACCCCTTTTTTTATCAACTTTAGGCACTTAAACAAAGTTGTTCAGCATGTGAATTTACTTGTATTCAAGATCAAAATGTGTTTTATCTGCTATTTACTAGGCAAAAAATGGGGTCAAATTTAGAAAATTTTTTTCTAATTTTGACCCCTACCTCACACATAAGTATTATAACTAAAGCTGCAGATATTAGAATATTAACCAATATATAGTATGATGCATATAATATCACTACCTAAATTTTATATAATGTAGTGACATAAAAGTGACATACTACCTTTGACCTTCTAAATATTTGTATTCTAATTTGATTATGTTTATAATTCAGGCATGATCAGTAATAATATTTTTTATATTATATATAATTTAAATTTTTATTGAATATATATTTGTATGTTTGTTTGTAAAGATTGAAAATTTATAAAAAAAACTGATCTTGTTAACTGATAACTTTTGTCAAAAAGTATAATAAAGAAGGCTTTAGATATAAAATACTAAAGATTTTTATAATAATTTTTTTATACAAATAGGTGCTAATACTAAAAAAACTTAGATATAATCAAGCATCTGTCAATTGGTATAAAAATGTAACAAGATTCCCAAAAAAAAATAAATAAAATAAAAAAATAAACCAAATATTTATTGAAAATAAATGTTTTTTTAATAGATTCAAGAATCTTTGAAAGTTCTTGAGAACCCATCTTATAGAAGATTTGCTAACATCTAAGTACTTGGCAATTTTTGAATTAATAAGTTTTCTAAAAATTTATTTAATAATTTTGCTATATAGTTAATAAACTTTCAAGTATATGCATATATATTATTATAATATTTATATTAGTTATCTGATCTTAAAATATACATATTATGTAAAATATACAGTATATATTAATTTATAGAATTTATATTATGCCAAAGCCACCAACTTAATCTAATCAACTAAAAAATTATTCAGCTAATTTTTTTTAGGTATTTAGAATTTATAAAAATAGCTATAAAAAACTTGTGGAGAAAGAGTATAGTAATAGATAGATTTCTTCTCAAGATATAATAGGGGTCTGCTATTAGGGGTATTTTATAACCATTTATAATACATTCTTTAAATAACTTTTACAACCATGGTTATATTTAAGTAACTTATATCTGTGACTTACCTTAGTAGCTCATTTTTTGTAATACTTTTTGGTGAGCAAGCCTCATGTGCCATTCATTTATGTAAAAAATACATCATTTTGATTAAATCTTTAAACACTCGCTATCACTATGATAAATTCTTGCCTGCGAAAACAACGGGTGACAAACATATTCAGAAATGTTATGTAATTGGAGAATGGCAGATCTATTATCAGTGACTTTGCCTTGTCTCAGGATATCATCCAATCAATTGTTGACAGTTTATCTTCAATATAAACCTCTTTGTTATGTAAAATAGTAAGTAAAATATGTACGTCCTCCATTTTCGATGATTCTTGTTACGTAGTCTATAAGATAACTTTGTGGAGACCAAAATTCAACAGAGTTGAATTAGTAATTCCTTTGAAAACACTTAACTACAGTAGTACATTTTAACTAGAATGCAGTTACAAATTTTCAAGTTAAAGCGATGATTTTGCGCTACACTTTCCAGTGGTGAGTTCATTATTTCAATCAATAAATTTTTTTGTATCCAAACTTTTTCTTAAATTTTCTTATAACTAATAGAATAAGTAGAGGTACTGCTCTAACATTTTCATACTTTTTGTTATGAACTTTCGTTATCGACACTAACGAATTATTTTATATTAAAATTATCTAACAAGTAAATATTAGAAAATTTAAGAAGAATAATTCTTTTCAGCGACGCATTATGAAAATTGTATAATAATATAACATCAAATAAATTAAATAAGTAATAAGCAATAGCGTCAATCGATTTGATTTTTCTCATTATATTTATAGCAAAATTTTAACGACATTTATAATGTCCTCAAGCAACCCAATCAATGTATCAGCCGGTAATTGAGACGTTTAATTGTGATCAACAGAGTGGCTACTCAGTTAATCAAAAAAAGAATTTGTTAAACGTGAATTCTAAATTTTAACCAATCAGAAAAACTCTATGAAAAGAAAGACGCCGTTACACCTCCAGGTTTTATTCATCAAAATGGTAACTTTTGGTTAGTTGATTTAATTTCCGAATAATTAAAATTTTGCCTGAGTAAGATAGTTGAGTACGCTCTCAATATACCATATAGAATTAATAAACCTGCTCAAACATCAATCGAGCGCAGCTAAAATTATTGGAAAGTGATAGTAAGTGTGATACTTGTGTAAATCCTAATAATATCACTATTCATAATAATAGCTAAAATATCTCATAAAACTTGTGCACTATTCAAATCATTAAAAAATCGCATCCAATGTTACGTTCTTCAGTCAAATAACGAAATTCTAACAAGTAAATCAGAGTCCAGTACACCATTTGACAGCTTTTAAAATTCGCTTTATGTCGAAAAAGTTTATGGCTAGATACAACAATATTATTATTAAAATTATGAAATCGATAAATGTCACAATGATATGAGATCACATTTGATAAAAACCTTTAATTATTATAGATAATCAATTGTGCATTTTACTAATGTGCATAATAAAGTATTATAATAAGAGGCGTTGTGCATATATTGAATAAACTATTCATTGGATACTACTCTTTCTGAATTTGAAATATTTCATATTCATCTACACAAAAGAAAGATTTGCCACTTTGGTTTCTAATTGCTTTTTCATATGAACAATGACAATGATAACAATTATTAGCTTGATTGGAATTATTTCCCATATAAATGTCATAACCACCACCAAAAGTTGGACCATAACCAGAATTAAAAAGAATCGCATGTGGTGAATCAGCTCTTACACGACTTAAAATAGAGGATTGGATAGTTACATTTTTCAACGAAAAAATAAAGCAATTATTGCAATTTCTCCAACCAATTGAATTAATCCATTGGATTGGGTTATATCCGCCAAGAATTTCATCAGTGCCATTAACCTTCATTACTACAACAGTATTTGCCACCCCATTACATAAATTCCAAAATGATTGAACAGTAAAACCATCTCTTGTTCCACGAAGAAGTAATTTAAAATTATATGGATTATTCGTTAAAGAATACGCTTCAGTTTTCTTATCAGCCCATGATGCTATTTCTGCTGCATGAGCTTCATTGATAACTTTTGAAGGAAATGGTTCAGTTACTCTAGATGGTAATGTTGGTGTTAAAATTTTACGAGGTGGAAGAATTGTTGATAATATTTGTCTATTTGGAATAGCAATTTTTTGGAATAAATCATCCCAAAGATTTTCTTCGAGAATAATTTTATATGGTTTCACTTTGTCAAAAACGTCTTCAGCTGACATTTGGAAATAGCGAATAAGAGGTAAACAATTCCGTAAAGAAGTCTTTAAGGTTAAAAAGTCTTCATGTGACCAATTTTTAGAATCAGCCGGTAAATTTGTACTTTGAGCAATTCCCCATCTGATAACATGATCCCAAATTTTCCCTTCATCCATTTGTAAATCATCTCGTTGAATAAGTGAAATTAGTGCATTTCCTGGAAGTGAGGTAAAATTTTCTGACTCAAAAATTTTATCTGGATACTTTGCCAAAATATTATTGCTCCATTTTTGTAATTCTTCAAGTTTTTCGTTTTGGAAACTCTTATGATAAATGCGTGCAAAATTTAAGCGGAGCCAGTGCGCATTTTCTTTTATTAACTGTGCCTCAAGGTGTTTTGCCAATTCATCAAGATGAAATTCGGAGACAACAAGGATGAGTTCAAAAATAAATGATGCGTCTTGATCTTTTTCTAACAAAACCACTCCTCCGTAAAGATATCTATTAAATTGTAAGTTTAATAATTTAAAAATTAACATTGCATATACATGATGCATAAACTGAGTAACCATCATCTTAGTGAATCCGTAAGAATGTTACTTACCTGATAATTATTTCAAAATGTTGAATAGAAACGTGTTTTAAATTAATCGTTTTAATGTTATTTTTATCTTTGTTAATATTTGCTAATTCATTACGGAAATACAAAGATCTGTATCTTAAAATATTAGTATGCGCTTGAAATATTTTATTATTTGGTGAATCCCCAACATTAATGATTACATTAAAACTTCTTTATCATCAAGAAGCTCGAGGCAATCATTTGAAAGCTTTTCAAAAAAATTTACCATTTTTGAAATTGTTTAGTTTACCACTATGATGAATTTTAGAGATAGAACAAATAAGTTACACTAAGTACGTACTGTAAGTACGTATTTATAACAACATCGGTAACACAGCATATTCGATTAGGTCAAATGGATTTAATAAAGAATCAGATTAATCAAGTTCTTTGTTAAGTTGATTAAAAGCGGTGGTTGAGAATGCATTCATTCACTTATCTTGCTGAATTAAGTATGGTTATAATCATTAGTTAAATATGGCAAAATTTCGACTATACGATAAGCTTAAATAATCTTCGCAAAAGTTTCTGAGTAAACATAAAAATATTAATCCAGTCAAACTTCCTTAAATGCAACTTGTAGGAACCAGACTTTTGATAATTTTCCTTTAGAGTATAATAAGGAAAATAACATTTATAGGGCATGATGTATATTTGGGTCAAAATTAAGGTTAAATTTAGAAAGATATTCAATTAGAGAGACCTGACTGTATTTAATAATTATTGTCGCGGATCATAATGAAATCGGATTAAAATAAAATATGGGTTTCTATCTAATCCTCTAAAACCCACTTATAATTGTTCAGTATAAAACTCTAATCTTAAAACCTCTAACTTTAACCCTGACCCCAAAAATGTGCTCTAAATATTTTTATTTTTCAGTGGCTTTTTCATATTAACATGTTTCATTTTAATCCGCCACACCTATTTTTTGCTTTAATATAATAAAAAGAATTTTAATTTAAATCATTCTGTATCAATTTAGATTTTTTAGACCTTTTGATAAACCATGAAAATTTAAATTACGTGCGTATTAAATCATCAGAATAATCACTGTGTCGCACACAATATACATTGTAGTATTGACATGTATACTGTAATATGTGTTGTAGATCAAATTATTCTACATAATGGAATAAACTCTGACAGCCTGTAATATCTGATAGCAGATAACTAAAAAAAATGGTATGTTTTAAAAATTTATTTCATTAAAATTTATAGCTTAATGTATATCTGGCTTGCAAAATAATAAATTGAATTAAACAGTCAATAAAATAGCGTTTTTACGTGCAGCAATGACCACATAATGACAATATTTTACAAGAAATAATAAGTAGTGCATATAGGGATATTCGATACCAACTGGTATAGATTCAAAAGTTGAATCTGATAAAGTTTGCGGGATTTTACCATATATAGCTCCTGAAGTTTGATTAAAAAATTATATATCGCAGCATCATAAATTTATTCATTTGGTATAATCATATATATAAAATACCAATATCTGTATTTTATGGCAAAGTATTTAGATAGAACCTGCAAAGGCAAATAATAAATTGACGAATTAAGACCGCCACTTCTTGAAAATACCAACCGCATTATTTTAATTTAATGAAACAATTTTGTGACAAACAGCTAGAGAAAGACGTTAATAAGCATCTGAGATTTTAGAAATCTTTAAAGAATGGCAATGCGACGAACGATTAAGCAAATAATAGATGAAGAAAATATTGATTATAATGAAATTTACGAAAGTCAGCCAAATGTAGATGATTTAATGATACATTGACATCTGAAGAAAGATATTAATACTATATTAATTCTGTTCAATTCTAAAGAAATAATGAAATAGTATAGACTTAATCAAGTTTGGTTATGCCTTTTAACTATTTAAACTGATGATAACAAATTTTAGATTCATAAATTTATTTTTTATCATATGTTATATAACTTTCGAAATCAAATCCATAATAAAATTTTTTTTATAATATCATTGAGTGTTTATTAATAATTTTCTGATATCTGAATGGATTTATAATAATTACTGTATTCTAGCATAATTATCTTATATCAAGAGTTATATCGAAAGTTTCATATTTAGAAATTGTCAAAATCAAGTAAATATTTTTTATCAAATAGTATATCTGTTTTCAACTCATATATGATAATTCAGGTTTAGAAATTTGCAATGCTACTATCTAGTTAGCTCTGATAATAAAGTTGGGCTTAATATAGATTTTATCGTCTTGATATAAATTATTTAAAAAACGTTATATAAACATTGAATTACATTAAGGTTAGAAATGGGGTTATCTTGATTTGACCACAATTTACCGGATTCATAGGCGTCCTCAAGCGCTTTAAACAATTAATACTGTAATTATCAATTCCATGATATAATTGTACATATAAGCATGATAAAGCATCGCACAAGTGGGCTTAATGAGTTAGGATAATATTATAAGAAGAAAAATAAAAACTTAATTGAACATCAATATTTAAAACAGAAGCACACTAGAAGCACCATAACATTAGCGCAGTGTGTATATTGTAATCGCATAGTCTTATATCAAACTCTTATTTCGAAATAACTGAACATTTGAATATCATATGCTTTTAAATTGCATACCATTTCAATATATCGAACTGCCCATCCTCCTAATATTAAAAAATGACTAGTGTATCACCTGTGTCTTTAGCACTGGAACAAAGTTTGTTTGAAAGAATAAATATATATAATGAAGCCCTAAATAGGTTATGACATGATTTCATGAAAGTTATTTTCTGACTCGACATCACACAGGGTAACAATTTGCTAAAAATATATAACTGCAACTGATCGAATGCTAACCCTATGTCATGTCAGGTAAGTACAGTAACCTGTTGAGGAATGTTTTATAGGGAATTGAGCGACAACCCCTTTCCCTAAATGTATCTTAACAAATGCATACTCAAATTCCGGGCCAAGAATGTCTTCCACAAACGCACTTTATTATTGTTCTCACATCTCATGTCCTTATAGAGTGTATTTAGAGAGATTTGAATATAATTAAAATCTCTTTTAATCCATAGAGGTGTTCTAAATTATTAAAAATAACTTAAATGACAGACGAATATATTCTAATTGAATATATCCATAATAGGCGTAAAAATGAAGATAATATGGTATTTACGCATGTGATTAAGTATTGCACTTCAAGATCATTACATGTAATACATAAATCATTTTTATTGAAATCTTTAAACACTCTTGTCACTATGATAAATTCTCGCCTGCGCATGTAAACCGCAAGAAAACAACGGGCGACAAAATATTCAGAAGTGTTTTACTTATGTAATTTGAGAATTGCAGATCTATTTTCAATGACTTTGCCTAATCTCAAGATATCATCCAATCAATTACTGATTGTTTATTCTTCACTATTAGAACTTTTTATTATGTAAAATAGTAAGTAAAATATGTGCGTTCTCCATTTTCCGTGATTTTTGTTACGTAGTCTATGAAAACTTAGTGGAGACCGTATTTCAACAGATGTTGAGTAGTAATTCCTTTGAAAACACTTAACAAATACACATTAACTTAGAATGCGTTACCAAATTTTCAAGTTAAAGCGATTGAATTCTGCCAGTGAATTCATTATTTCAATCAACAAATTTTTTGCCAAAACTTTATAACTACTAGAATAAGAAGAGATTCTGCTCAAACATTTTCATACTTTTTGTTATGAACTTTCTTTATCGACACTAACGTATTATTTTATACTAAAAGTATCTAACAAGTAAACATTAGAAAATTTAAGAAAAATGATTCTTTTCAGCGACACATTATGAAAATTGTAGAATAATATAGTATCAAGTAAATTAATTTAATAAATAAGTAATAAGCAATAGTTTGAATTTTCTCATTATTTTTATACACGCAAAATTTTAACGACATGTATATTGTCCTTAAGCAACCCATTCAATGTATTAACCGGTAATTGAGATGTTTAATTGTGATCAAATAGAGTGTTTACTGCGGTTAATCAAAAAACAATTTGTTAAACAAAATATCATTATGAAAATGCGAATTCTAAATTTTAACCAATCAGAAAAACTCTATTAAAAGAAAGACGCCCTTACACCTCCAGGTTTTATTCATCAAAATAGTAACTTTTGGTTAGTTGATTTAATTTCCGAATAATTAAAATTTTGCCTGAGTGAGGTGGTTGAGGACGCCCTGAATAAACGATATAGAATTAAAAAAATTGCTCAAACATCAATCGAGCGCAGCTAAAATTATTGAAAAGTGATAATAAGTGTGATGCTTGTGTAAATCTTAATAATATCACTATTCATAAGAATAGCTAAAAAATATCTAATAATACTTTTGCACGACCTAAGTTTATAAGCATGTTACATTCTTCAGTCAAATGACTAAATTCTAACAAGCAAATCAGTGTTTAGTACACTAACTGACAGTTTTTTTTAAGTTCGCTTTATGACGAAAAAGTTTATGACTAGATATAATAAAATTATGAAATCGATAAATGTCATATAGTGACTTTGGCACAATGACATTTGGTTATAATGAGACCATATTTGATTAAATCATTAATAATGATTATTGCTAATCAGCAGTACATTTTACTAATGTGCATAATAAAGTATTATAATAAGAGGCGTTGTGACATATTGGATGCTACTCTTTCTGAATTTGAAATATTCATATTCATCTACACAAAAATAGCCACTTTTGTTTCTAATTGCCTTTTCATATGAACTATGACTATGATAACAATTCTTAGCTTGATTGGAATTATTTTTCATCCAAATATCAAAACCACTACCAAAAGTTGGACCATAAGTAGTGTGGCTATAAATCGCACCTGATGAATTTGCTATTTTTACACGACTTAAAATAGAGGATTGGATAGTTCCATTTTTCAATGAAAAAATAAAGCAATCATTGCAACTCTGATAACTATTTATTGATCTATCCCATCCAATTGGATTATACCCACCAATAATTTCATCAGTGCCATTAATTTTATTACTACAACAGTATTTGCCACCCTATTACATAAATTCCAAAATGATTGAACAGTAAAACCATCTCTTGTTCCACGAAGAAGTAATTTAAATTTATATGGATTATTCGTTAAAGAATACGCTTCAATTTTCTTATCAACCCATGATGCTATTTCTGCTGCATGAGCTTCATTGATAACTGTTGAAGGAAATGGTTCAGCTACTCTAGATGGTAATGTTGGTGTTAAAATTTTACGAGGTGGAAGAATTGTTGATAATGTTTGTCTATTTGGAATAGAATTTTTTGGAATAAATCATCCCAAAGATTTTCTTCAAGAATATTTTTATATGGTTTCACTTTGTCAAAAACGTCTTCAACTGACATTTGGAAATAACGAATAAGAGGCATACAATTCTGTAAATTAGTCTTTAAGGTTAAAAAGTCTTCAGGTGACCAATTTTTAGTATCAGTAGGTAAATCTGTACTTTGAGCAATTCCCCATCTTATAACATAATCCCAAATTTTCCCTTCATCCATTTGTAAATCATCTCGCTTGATAAGTGAAATTAGTGCACTTTCTGGAAGTGAGTAAAATTTTCTGACTCAAAATTTTTATCAGGATATTTTGCCAAAATATCATTACTCCATTTTTGTAATTCTTCAAGTTTTTCATTTTGGAAACTCTTATGATAAATATGCGCAAAATTTAAACGGAGCCAGTGTGCATGTTCTTTAATTAATTGTGTTTCAAGGTGTTTGGCCAATTCATCAAGATGAAATTTGGAAGCAACAAGGATGAGTTCAAAAATAAATGATGCGTCTTGATCTTTTCTAATAAAACCACTCCTCTGTAAATATATCTATTAATTTAGTAAGTTATAAAAATTTAAAAATTAATCCTTGCATATACATGATACACAAAATGAGTGTCCATCATATTAATGAATCCGTAAGAATTTTACTTTAAAATAAAGTTTTACTTAAATATACACTTACCTAATAATTATTTCAAATTGTTGAATAGAAACATGCTTTAAATTAATCGTTTTAATGTTGTTTTCATCTTTACTAATATTTGCTAATTCATTACGGAAATACAAAGATCTGTATCTTAGAATATTAGTATGCGCTTGAAATATTTTATTATTTGGTGAATTCCCAACATTAATGATTACATTAAAATCTTCTTTATCATCAAGAAGCTCGAGGCAATCATTTGAAAGTTTTTCAAAAAGCTTTGCCATTTTTAAATTGATTTTTAGAGATAGAACAAATAAGTTACACTAAGTACGTACGTGCTACATAGTATTTATAACAACATCTGTAACACAGCATTCTAGATTAGGTCAATGGATTTAATAAAGGAATCAGACAAATAAGGTTCTTTGTTAAGTTGATTAAAAGCGGTTGTTGAGAATGCACTCATTCACTTATCTTGCTGAATTGAGTATGGCAATGATGATTAGTTAAATATGGCTAACTTTCAACTAACGATAAGCTTAAATAATCTTCGCAAAAGTTTCGGAGTAAACAATGAAATATTAATGGAGTTAAATTTCCCGAAATGCAATTTGTAGGAATCAGTCTTTTGATAATTTTCTTTAGAGAATAATAAGGAAATTACATTTATAGGATATGATGTATATTTGAGTCAAAGTTAAAGGTTAAATTTAGAAAGGCGTGTGTTGCAATTAGAGAGATGACCAATTTAATAATTATTGTCGCGAATCATAATGAAATCGGATTAAAATGAAATAGTGTGTTTCTATAAATCCTCTAAAACCCACTTATACTTGTTCAGTTTAAACCTCTACTATAAAACTAACCTCTAACCTTAAGCCCTAACCCTAAAAAATGTCTCTAAAGTTTTTTTTTCGATGGCTTTTTTATATTAAAATATTTATTTTAATCCGCCACAACTATTTTTTACTTTGATATAATAAAAAAAATTTTTAAATTAAATCATTTTGTAAACTTATTTTTTTTAGATCTTTTTGGTACTTTATATAAACCATGAAAATTTAATCTAGGATCTTATTTAATTATCAGAATATTCTAATTTCTATACTGTGTTGCTAACATTTTTATGTATACTATATTCTGTATTTGTTGTAGACTAAACTGTGAATATGCATTCGACATAATGAACAAAGCCGATAATTTGTTATATTTAACCAAAAAAATGGTAAGTTTAAAAAAACTTTTTTCAATAAAATTTATAGCTTAATATATATCAGGCTTGCAAAATAATAAACTGAATTACACTCAATAATATTGCGCTTTTACGTGTAGCATTGGCCACATAGTAGCAATATTTTACAAGAAAGCATAAATAATGCATATATTGAAGATTTGGGGTTTTCGATATCAACTGGTATAAATACAAAAGTTGAATCAGATAAAGTTTGCGGAATTTTACCATATATAGCTCCTGAAGCTTTGATTAAAAAATTATATACCACAGCATCAGAAATTTATTCATTTGGTATAGTCATGTGGGAAATTTTATATAGAATACCAATATATGTATTTTATGGCAAAGTATTTAGATCGAACCTGCAAAGGAAAATAGTACTTGACGGATTAAGATTGCCGCTTCTTGAAAATACCGAACGCTTTAATGAAACAATGTTGGGACAAACAGCTAGAGAAAGACGTCAATAAGCACCTAAAATTTATGAAATCTTTAAAGAATTACAATGCGACGAACATATCTTATTAGAGTTATTTAAGTCCGATGAAAGATTTAAACAAATAATAAATGAAGAGAATATTGATTATAATGAAATTTACGAAAGTCAGCCAAATGTAGATGATCTAATGATACATTGACATCTGAAGAAAAGTTATTAATTCTGTTCAATTCTAAAAAATAATAAATAGTATAGACCTAAACAAGCTCGGTTAAGCCTTATAACTACGTACGTAGAACTGCCTTCATAAATTTATTTTTTATCACATGTTATATAGCTCACGATATCAGATTCACAATAAAATTTCTTTTAATATTATTGAGTGTTTAATAATAATTATCTGATATCAGAGTATGCAAATTTATTCTAGCTTAATTTTCTCGAATCAAAAATTATATCGAAAGTTCATATTTCAAAATCAAGTAAAATTTTTATCAAATAGTATATTTATTTTCAACTCATACATGATAATTCAGGTTTAGATTTTTTGCAATCTATTATCTAGTTAGATCTGATAATAAAGTTGAACTTAATATAGATTAATCGTCTTGATATAAATTGTTTAAAAAAGCGGTATATAAACATTGAATTACATTAAGGTTAGAAATGGAGTTATCTATATCTGACCACAATTTACCGGATTCATAGGCTCCTCAAGCGCTTTAAACAATTAGTAATTATCAATTCCATGATATAATTATACATATAAGCAAGATAAAGCATCGCACAAGTGAGTTAAATAATATTATAAGGATAAAAATAGCACTATCTAACATGCTAAAAACATGCAAAGCATTGTTGAACATACAATATTTAAAACAGAAGCACCACAACATTAGCGCAATGTGTATATTTTAATCGCATAGTTTTATATCAAAATCTTATGTTTAATTGCACACCATTTCAATATATCGAACTGCCATCCTCCTAATATTAAAAGATACCACCCGTGCCTCTAGCACTGGAACAAAAATTTGTTTAAAAGAATAAATATATGTAATGAAACTCTAAATAGATTATGGCTGAAAGTCATTTCTAGCTCGAAATCACACAGGGTGACAATTTGGTAAAAAATATTTAACTGCAAATGATCGAATGCTAACCCTATGTGATGTCAGGCAAGTAACCTGTTGAGAAATGTCATTCAGGGAATTGAGCGACAACCCCCTCCCCTAAATGTATCCTAACAAATGCATATCTAATTCAGGGGGTCGTCTAAAGCCAGGTGCGTTCAGGTGATAGAAAGCCAATCAAATCGCAAAATTTGTTCTTCACGGATCAGTCCGACGAGACAAAAACAAAGAAAAAAAGTGAAAAACGCCAAAAATACAAAAAACGAGTGTCTAAACTTGTCTAGAAGCATTAATAAAAAATGTCGGGAAGACAATTTTACTTATAAGTAAAGTCTTAACCCAATCCCTAACTAACCCTTACCCTAATTTTAATTAAATAAGGTAGCTGCGCGACGCTGTCACGCAAAACCAGGAACGGAAGAATCAGTAGATCATATTAGAAGTTTTTAAAAATGAAATATTTTAACAGTTTATCAATACTAACTAGTAAATCATGTATACCTTAGTTTACATGTGTATTGTACAGAGTTGCATATAACTAGGTCACATAATAAATTCTGAAATGAGTCGTATGAATTCATTAATTATATTAGTAGTTTAATTGGTCATGCGCCAACACTATGTACATTTTTTAGTGTTTATTGTTTAATTATACTTAAAAGCTTAACTTATTCGGTATGATAATGAAATATGATATAGGAAGCATTTTATATAGTGAACTAAGTTTTAAATAGCATTAATAAATATTATAAAATATATATATATATATATTTTTAGAAATCAAGCAGTATATAAATAGACAAAACCAGTATTACTATTGGAATTTGGGAGAGAGTCAGATTAGAGGGCCAGATTTAGGTTAGCGATAGTGAACAAGAGAAGGACTACATAAGGTTGGGTTTATAAATATACCGAAATGGGATTCACGAAGAAACAATACAAAAATAAATGAAAGTCAAGAGATACGATATAATAAACATTCTTAAGAAAACTTTATTATGATAGAGGAATCATTTAGATAATATCTAATGCTATCTAATACCTCATTCTTGCTCTCTCTATATGTATAAGGGACAAAAGCCTCTCAATACTCAAAGAGCGAACACATCGGACTTATATACATTTGTAATCTATATAAATTATTTACACCAATCAATTGTCAGTTTAACTTCCTTCTGTCTTACACAATCAATTTGTCATTGAGATACGACAACAAAATCTAATTGCCCTTCAACACCTATAAACTTGATCGTAATATTACTTTGTGTGAGGGGCAAGACGATAATATTTAAACGCTTCATATTCATTCGTCCCTAAAAGAAGCAATAATAATTCATACCTAATTGATCTGTGTACAAAAGCGATGGCATGATGATTATTAATATAGACATTCGACGCATCACGATAGCTTTAATTAATTGTAGAAAGAATTTACCCCCCAAGGATATCTAAATAAGGTAATAGGAGTAGCGTGTGTTACAGAAAAAGGTTTAAGGATGATCGAATGTAACAATGATCGATCAAATAAAGCATGGGCAGAATAAGGAAAATGCTGTGATTTTTTGGCGCAGAAATATTATTATAATAACACCGGTAAGATAAGAAATAAATCAAATAAAATGAGGCACAACTTAAAACTTGAAATACTTACTTAAAATAGTCCTTTTGAAGCGATAATCATGTACGAATGCACGTACGTACTTACGAAAGCCATATCAAACCAGTTTAATATAAAATGCAGATCGGACCATCGCATTCCACAATGTCATGCAAAAATATAACCAATCAAAGAACCGTATTTGTTCACATTATTTCACTCTTCAGATAACCATGCACTTCGTTGCACTCCGTTCCTGGTATAAGGTAATAGGAGCAACATGTGTTACAGAGGAACAATTGAAAGGTTTAAGGATGATCGAATGTAACAATGATCGAACAAATAAAGCAGAGGCAGAATAAGGAAATGCTGTGATTTTTGGGCGCAGAAATATTATTATAATAACACCGGTAAATAAGAAATAATTCAAATAAAAAATGAGACACAACTTAAACTTGAAATACTTACTTAAAAATAGTCTTTTTGAAGGGATAATCATGTACGAATAGCACGTACGTACGTACGAAAGCCATACCAAACCGGTTTAATATAAAATGCAATCGAACCATCGCATTCCATAATGTCATGTGAAAATATAACCAATCAAAGAACCGTATTTGTTCACACCATTTCACTCTTCAGATAACCATGCACTTCGTATTTCATACTCCGCTCCTGGTAACTTCGTATTTCATACTCCGCTCCTGGTACACTTCGTATTTCATACTCCGCTCCGGTACTTCGTATTTCATACTCCGCTCCTGGTATAATCAAAAACATATAAACGCACCTGGCTTTAGCCATCCCCTAATTCAGGACCAAGAATGCCTTCCACAAACGCACTTTTATTATTGTTCTCTCAGCGCATGTACTTATAGAGTGTATTTAGAGAGATTTGAATATAATTAAAATTTTGCCTTTGATCAGTTGAGGCGTTTGAGAAAAATCTAAATTATTAAGAATAAATTAAATGACAGACAAATAATATATTCAAACTGAATATATACATATTAGGCGTAAAAAAAAAGATAATATGGTATTTTCTTAAGTGATTAAGTTTTGCACTTCAAGATCATTACATTTATTAAGACAAAAATCATTTTGATTGAAATCTTTAAACACTCTTGTCACTATAATAAATTCTTGTCTGCACATATAAACAACAAGAAAACAACAGGTGACAAAAATATTCATCAGAAATGTTATACTTATGTATTGAGAATGGCAGATCTATTATCAGTGACATTGCCTTGTCTCAAGATACCATCCGATCAATTATTGATAATTTATTCTTCAATATTAGAACTTCTTTATTATGTAAAATAATAAGTAAAATATGTACGTACTCCATTTTCCATGATTCTTGTTACGTAGTCTATGAAATAACTTAATGGAGACCAAAATTCACCAGTTACCAAATTTCAAGTTAAAGCGATTGAATTTTGCCAGTGGGTCCATAATTTAAATCAACAAATTTTTTGCCTCCAACCTTTTTTCTTAAATTTTCTCTCCAAAATTTTATAACTACTAGAATAAATTGAGTTATTGCTCAAGCATTTTCATACTTTTTATTATGAACTTTCGCTTCAACACTAACATATTATTTTATACTAAAAATATATAACAAATAAACATTAGAAAATTTAAAGAAAATTAATTCTTTTCAGCGACACATTATGAAATTATATAATAATATAGCATTTAGTAAATTATTAAATAAGTAATAAGCAATAGATATAGTCGATTTGATATTTCTCATTATTTTATACTCGCAAAATTTTCAATGACATTTAAAGCATATTATTCTCAAGCAACCCATTCAATGTATTAACTGGTGATGATACGTTGAATTGTGATCAATAGAGTGATTACTGCGGTTAATCAAAAAAATTTTTTAAACAAAAATTCATTGTGAAAATACGAATTCTAAATTTTAACCAATCAGAGCAACTCGACGAAAAGAAAGACGCCCTATATCCCCAGGTTTTATTCATCAAAATGGTAACTTTTGGTTAGTTGATTCAATTTCCGAGTAATTGAAATTTTGCCAGAGTTTGGTGCTTGAGGACGCACTTAATAAACTATATAGAATTAACAAAATCGTCAATCATCAATCGAGCGTCCAAAAAGTATTGGAAAGTCACAGTAAATGTGATACTTAGATAAATCTTAATAATATAACTATTCGAACTACTTGCGGTGATGTTATAAGAATAGCTAAAGTATCTCATAATACTTGCGCGCTATTCAAATCATTAAAAATCGCATCCAATGTGATACATGAGAACGACTAAGTTTATAAACATTTTACATTCTTCAGTCAGATGACTAAATTCTAACAAGTAAATCAGAGTTTATTTAATACACCAATTGACAGCTTTTTTTAAGTTCGCTTTATGTTGAAAAAGTTTATGGTTAGAAATAACAATATTATTATTATTAAAATTTTGAAATCGATAAAATGTCACATAGGCCTTTGGCACAATGACATTTGGTTATAATGAGATCACATTTAATAAAAATCTTAACAATTATTATTGCAAAATCATCAGTTTATTTCACTAATGTGCATAATAAAGTACATAATAAGAGGCATTGTGCACATATTGAACAAACTATTCATTGGATACTACTCTCTGAATTTGAAATATTTCATAATCATCTACAAAAAAATAAGATTTGCCACTTTGTTTTCTAATTGCTCTTTGATATGAATAATCTTTACAATGACAATTATTAGCTTGATTAAAATTATCACTCATACAAAGATCATGACCATAACCAAATGTTGGACCAGAACTAGAACTACAATCAATTCCATATTCTGAATATGTTCTTACACGACTTAAAATAGAGGATTGGATAGTTCCATTTTTCAACGAAAAAATAAAATTATCACTGTCACTATAATTTGTATTTGAACAATACCATTTGCTTGGATTATATCCACCAAGAATTTCATCAGTGCCATTAACCTTCATTACTACAACAGTATTTTTCACCCCGTTACATAAATTCCAAAATGATTTAGCAGTAAAGCCATCTCTTGTTCCACGAAGAAGTAATTTAAATTTATATGGATTATTCGATACAGAATACGCTTCAGTTTCCCTATCAATCCATGATGCTATTTCTGCTGCATGAGCTTCATTGATAATTGTTGACGGAAATGGTTCGCTTATTCTAGATGGCAATGTTTGTATTAAAATTTTACGAGGTGGAAAATTGTTGATAATGTCTGTCTATCTGGAATAACAAATTTTTGGAACAAATCATCCCAAAGATTTTCTTCAAGAATATTTTTATATGGTTTCACTTTGTTAAAAACGTCTTCAGCTGACATTTGGAAATAGCGAATAAGAGGCAAACAATTCCGTAAAGTAGTCTTTAAGCTTAAAAAGTTTTATGTGACCAATTTTCAGTATCAGTTTAGAGGGTTTTTGATTTTTTCTTTTTTACCTTTTTTTGTTCTTTTTTAGGTTGTTTTTTTTGGCTTTTTTTCGGCAAATCTGTACTTTGAGCAATTCCCCATCTGATAACATGATCCCAAATTTTCCCTTCATCCATTTGTAAATCATCTCGTTTAATAAGTGAAATTAGTGCATTTTCTGGAATTGAGGTAAAATTTTCTGACTCAAAAATTTTATCAGGATACTTTGCCAAAATATCATTACTCCATTTTTGTAATTCTTCAAGTTTTTCATTTTGGAAACTCTTATGATAAATATGTTCAAATTTTAAACGGAGCCAGTGCGCATTTTCTTTTATTAATTGTGCTTCAAGGTGTTTTGCCAATTCATCAAGATGAAATTCTGAAGCAACAAGAACGAGTTTAAAAATAAATGATGCGTCTTGATCTTTTTCTAACAAAACCACTCCTCCGTAAATATATCTATTAAATTAGTAAGTTTAATAATTTAAAATTAGCTCCCGCATATTGATGGTAATAAACTGACTAGCCATTATCTTAGTGAATCCGTATGTACTTTAAAATAAAGGTTTACTTAAATATACACTTACCTGATAATTATTTCAAAATGTTGAATAGAAACGTGTTTTAAATTAACCGTTTTAATGTTATTTTTATCTTTGTTAATATTTGCTAATTCATTACGGAAATACAAAGATCTGTATCTTAAAATATTGGTATGTGCTTGGAATATTTTATTATTTGGTGAATCCCCAACATTAATGATTACATTAAAATCTTCTTTATCATCAAGAAGCTCGAGGCAATCATTTGAAAACTTTTCAAAAAGCTTTGCCATTTTTGAAATTGTTTGGTTTCCACTTTGATGAACTTCTAACGATAGATCAAATAAGTTACACTATGTACTGTACACATTTATAACTTCTGTAACACAGCATTCTCGATTATGTCAATGGATTTAATAAAAAATCCGACTAAACAAGTCCTTTGTTCAGTAATGGGTTTCCCATATGCGGGGGTCGTTTAAAGCGTTGTGCAATCACATAATATATGACCAATCAACTTATTTGTTTTGATCAACGCGGCCCGACGAAGAAAAAAAAGAAGAAAAAGAGCGAAAAATCATAGAATACAAGAAAACTAATGTCTGAACCTATATTGAGTCACTAATAAAAAATGTCGGGGAGGTGATTTTACCTATAAGGTCTCCTCTAACCCTAACCCAAAACTAACTCCTTAAACTTTAATTAAATAGTCAAAAACATATGATGCACAACGCTTTAAACGTTCCCCATATGCGGGTGGCCTTTATTATACGCGGTTGGCAGTTTTACTACTTGCAGTAATTTGTATTATAATCGTGCTTATGATCGTCAAAATAATTTCCTCGCAATCTCTTTAAAAAGGAAGTTATATACACTTATGGGCTAATGTATCGAATAGCGTGTACAGGGTATCACATAAAATTACCCGGAAGATCATCTTCCAAATTCGTACAAATTGAACCATGAAGAAAACC
>QKWP01000084.1:516114-551658 GCA_003550325.1 Gigaspora rosea | reverse complement strand
TAATATTACGTTATTTATTGCGCAATATTTCGCAATTATTTGCGCAATATTTCGTCTAGACTGTAATTATTGCTCAATATTTCGGGCCGTAATAACTTACGCAAGTTTACGTTATTATATTTCGCTGATGTAGCTTATTTTCAAATTGTTGGATTTTAAGAGTGTACTAATAAAAAGTTGTCCAAATAATACCAAATTTTTACTGTAGGTGTATTTCAATGTTTTTAACAACTTTACTTAATGGCACTTTTGAGGTTTACTTAGTAAAATTTAGACTTTATATATAGCAACTATTGACAAATTTTTCTTATTTTGGGGAAATAGAGTATTGCTCTTCTTAAATTCTTATTCTTCATAATGATTACCTTTATCTTTACTATATTAAGATTATCTTTGTCTGGTTTATATTTTATCGATATCATATCTGTTGCTTTTCGCTAAATATCTATCTCAACAGTTCCTGTTAGTTTATAACAATAACAATAACAATAAAAATTAGATCTGCAACTCCGTTTTAGCTGAGCAGAACCAACCGTTTGTATCTTTGGTTAAAATTATTTTTACATTCGCCTTTACATTCGGCAAGCAGTAAACCAACATACCTGCTTAGACTTTCATACAAACTTCATCAGTTATATATACTATTTTTGCATTGTGGAAATCGTAATAATATTGTAATAAGATCATAATCCATTTTATCAAATTATATATATATATATGTCAAACCAAATTGTACGCACTAAAAGCATGATCAACACCAACTTCTTTTTATTATAATCTGAAAAATTGGGCTTTACATTTACCAGCCAAGAACCTGCTGCACAATAAAATTGATATGCAATCATGTATATGAATTATAAGGACTGATCCAATTAGGTTCGGATGCCAGCCAATTAGTGATACAAATCGAAAATCAAAAATCGACCAAAATCAATTACCGGTAGTTGACAAAGTTGACAACTAATATTATATTAAAATCGAATAAAAATCAAATAATCGAAAAAGTTGACAACTAATCAATTGCAAAATTTTTGTCAATTTGTATCACTACAGCCAATTTATTATATGAAGTTGGTATAGAGTGTAAATAAATAAAAGTTAGAAGTCCTGAACCTTTTAAATTTAGCTTGTTGTTCATTCGATGTATCTTGGTTAGTCCAGGACCCGAATAATATATATAAGCTTATATTTGAGTATCATAGTAAATTATTTTTTTTCATTAGCATTTTTATATGGATATATATAATCTATATTTCAAAATATTAGATAATAATTTCTTATTTATTTTTTTTTGAAATATAGGTAGGTTCGTTTACTAAAAAAAATGTAATATTCTCTAAAAAAAAAACGAAACTGTTTAAATTTTTATTATAACATCTCAAATATAAGATTTATAATGTTTCATTACCATAATTTTAAATATTCCCTATCTAGTGATTATCTGTTTTCAAATATACAGTCTGACCCCTCTTAATCACAGTCTATATAGTCACACCTCTATATAAGCACCCAATATTGTGCAACGGACTTAAATATAGTAAAAAAACCTTAATATAGTCACAAATCACTCATAATCACTATTACCAAAAAATTTTGATTTTTTTATCAATTTTATTAATAATATACCTCTTTATAATCACCATTTTTTTAAATCATGTAATTTATTAGAGGGAGGGGGGGTCCCCACTTTATCACATCCTATATATATAGTAAAATAGCTAAGTATTTATTATAATTAAAATTCGTGGAACGTTGCTACATAGTAAAGTATAAATTTTACTATGTCAATTGATAAATATCGATTAAGTAAACTTGTTTGGAACATCAAAATACACATACTCTGAAATTTTTATTAAAATTGAAGAAGTTTTTATTATTTGACTTTTAATTTTTACGTTCATCGAAATATTTTTTTTAAAAAATTTTAATTTTTCTGTTGAACGTAAAGTCAAAAGGTCAAATAATAAAAAGTTCTTCAATATTGATGAAAATTTTAGGGTAAGTATATTTTATTCTTCTGAACAAGTTTACTTAAGCGACTTTAATCGATTCACATAGTAAAATTTAGACTTTACTATGTAGCAACTGTAATCGATCGTAGGGTCAAAGACATTTTGAGTTTTTTTAATATTATAAAAGATAAAATTTGATTGGTCAAAAGTCCTATCTAATTATGTAATTTACTTAGTATTATTAATTTAAGTGCTTATTAGTAAAAAAATAATAAAATAATATTTGTGTTATGGTATATTTTGGTTAATAAATATTCTATTTAATGATTTGTAATAGTTTTTTTATTATAAATTTTTATAATCACTTTATAAAAATTTTAATATAACTGTGACTATATAGAGGTTTAAAGTTATAATCACATTTAAATATAATCACCATATTGATGTGTAACCAACTTGGTGATTATAGAGGGGTTTGACTGTATACCATTTTGCGGAGATCCTACTAGTCCTGTATATAGAGCAATCAAGTTAGGAAAGCATTCAATTATTTGAAGCAAAATAGAATGGATAAATTTCATTACCATACGGGCTTTAAGATTACGAGTAATCACCCTTTCAGGAGTTCTATAAACAAGATTATTAATTAATTGACTATTTTCAGCAATGAACTTCCAAGCTATTTAACTTACATGACATGAACAACAGCACCCCAACCACTTAAACAATCTCTATCAACAGCATTCAACACCGTTTGCGAAATTGTTTCAAATAAATCTTCTGGCTCCTTTATATTAATAAAATTCCAAAACTTAAATACTGCGATAAATAAAATTCAATTAAGAATATCAATAACATACCAAATCAGGCTCCCATAAAGATTCGCACATTCCCAACAAGCTTTCACTAGCTGTTCCAGACACCACAAAGTCTCGCGGTACATCACGACAACCTATTAAATCCATCCCACAGATAAACGGTTGATTATTCTTGTCAAGACCAGCAATCACCGGTTCAACAAAATAAGGTGAAAACCTGTAATTTAAATGCTATTGATCACTTCGAGTATATTAAATATGGCATAATACAAGAACACCAAAATTAATATATGATCTTTACCTTTTTTCGTACAAGGTTGTAGATACCAGATGTGATAAAGTGCGCGGTTCGATTTCACGTTCTTCACGTAATTTATACATGTTAATTTTGAGACGAAATCTTTCAGTTCTATAAAATTGAACTATTTCATTTGGAGGGCTTTATAAACAATACAAAAAAAAAAAATAATAATAATAATTGGCAAAACCAAAATTACAAGGTTTGGACGTCGGTAGCCAATCCAGCAAGCCCAATATAACATTTTTCTGTTGCTGGAAATATCTTTTGGAAGTTAGTAGACACTGTCATCAATTGAACACCAAGACGTTTATCAGCTGCTATGGCCACACAGTTCTTTCCCATCATGGCCACTATGGCTGCTCCATTATACTCCAAAATCGACTGAAAAAGTTGGAATAATAAAGAAAATCACATCGCTTCGTAATAATTAAGCGATAATTAATCCTGTTAAGAAATTTTACTATATTTACCATATTGAAGAATTTTTTTTAAATTGAAGTCGATAGTAGCAGTAGTAACTATAGTAATTATGAAATTATGATCTACTACATGATTGGAAGATCACAATTATTTAATAAATTCAAATTTTATTGGCTCAATCTCCAAAGATCTTAAGATCTTATCGTTATCTGTAGCTTGTCAGTTTCGACAGTTTCGACAGTTTCGACACTTTCGCCATATTTCGTCTGTTTCACCATGTTTCGCCAGTTTTGCCATATTTCGCCAGTTTTACCATTTCATTCTTTGGCAAAAGTCGAAACTAGGGTTTCACCATTTCTCCAGCGCGAAACCCCAAGGCTTCGCCTAACAACTATAACCGGCGGTCTCGTCTTTCGCCATGGCTTTGCCATTTCTCCTGTGGTTTCGTCATTTACCAGGGTTTCGTCATTTCGCCAGGGTCACTCTCATTTCTCCAATTCTAGGTTTCGTCTTTCATCATTATCCAAAATAAACACACCTAACAATTATACTAAGCCCATTGTTGGACGTTGGTTGCTTTTATCTTCCGGGTTAGTTTTCGGGATAGTTGTACTGGGTGGTCTTACCAGATTAACCGAGAGTGGACTTTCCATTGTTGAATGGAAACCAATAACTGGTGTCATTCCTCCGATAACACATCCTCAATGGGAAGAGGAATTTGAAAAATATAAGCAATTTCCAGAATATAAATTGTAGGTAAGTCTTTAAATAAACTACTAATTAATTGTTTTTATATATATTTAGTGTTTTAAAAATTGGTGTTTGAATTTTCAAAAGGTTGAATTATAATATATCGTTATCGGACTTTAAATACATATATTTAATGGAATGGTCACATCGAATGTGGGGACGCATGATCGGATTGATTTTTGTTTTACCAGCAGTATATTTTGGGTTTCGTGGACACATGTCGAGACCTATAATTAAAAAGGTTGTGGGCCTAGCTGGATTGCTTGGATTTCAGGTATTATAATGATCCTTAGATGTTATCATAAATAGATTTATTTTTTTGAAGAATTTGATGGAATGTTCAGGGTGTGTTAGGATGGTATATGGTTAAATCCGGATTATCTGAAGAATTAATGTCAACACCGGGTGCAGTTCCCCGTGTTAGTCATTATTGGCTAGTAGCGCACTTGGGAAGTGCTTTCCTCCTTTATTCAGGGATGTTTCTAACCGGTCTACAGATTCTGCGAGATTCAAAGATAGCTTATGATTCCTTTCCCAAGGTAACATGAAAAAAAAAAAAAAGATCACGAAATTATATTATTTAACGTTCTTACATAATTTATTACATAATTATTACATAATTTATATACCCATAGGGAGTAGCAAGGATTCTTGCAAACCCTTCTTTAAATAAATTCCGTCGTTTAGCCATTTGTGTAGCCATGTTAATATTTTTGACCTCCATGTCTGGTGAGCACTCGTTAGAAATTATATATATAAATTGTATAATATATCTTATATTCATTGCAAATTTAAATAGGCGCTTTGGTAGCTGGTTTAGATGCAGGATTAATTTACAATGAATTCCCATATATGGGGAAAAACATAATCCCTCCCAAATCTGAACTATTTTCGAAAGCATATGCAAGGCTCGGCGAAGCTAATTTATGGAGAAATTTCATTGATAATCCAACAACTGTACAATTTGACCATCGAGTATTGGTACGTTCATAAAGTTTTATCATTTTATTAAAATTTCACTATATTATTGATTATTGATTGGTGAATTGGAATTTTGAATTTATAGGCCATATCAACATTGTGTGCAATAACAACATTGTGGTTATATTCTCGTCGACTTATGCTTCCACCTAAAGCTCGTTTAGCAATTAATTCTGTTCTTGGAGTAAGTTGCTTACAAGTAACTTTGGGAATTAGTACCCTGATTTATATGGTCCCTCTTCCATTAGCATCTGCACATCAAGCGGGTAGCTTAACACTTTTAACTACTGCATTATATTTGGTACACACTATGAAAAGAATTCCGATCAAGATATAATTGTGATATCATTTCACATTTTTATTTGATGTACGTACCAAATGTGATCACGAATGAATATTTATCAACTTATAAATAGTTGAAATTTTTTGATCAATTATTACTTACATACTTTTCCTTTTTTCACCTCGTTTTTCTTTGGCTATATCTTTTTCTTGTTGAATCATCAAATCTGATAAATTATCATTTTCTATGGATATACTTAGATTTTTTTCGTTTGCCAAGTGTAATAAACAAATAAAACAAAATGACACCGATATGTCTTTCATTTTTTTCTCTGGATATATCTTTTTTAAATTTTCTATAACATTAGTAAATTTTTGTTCTTCAACTTCCTGTGTCGAGTCTATTGAGTATGTTTCATTTTCCTAATTTTAATTAATTCGATGATTTAATAAAATAAATGTAGAAAATATTTAAAAATAAAAAGTCATTTAAGTGAAATAAATAAATCAATATACGTACCGTAGTATCTGTCAATGTTTTCCATATGTTTTCTTTTAATTTTTTTACATCAATTCTTTTAGCAGTTTTGGCATATTTTATATGTTCCGGTTTATTTCTTCTCGCTTGTGATACTAAATTATCACCAAATTCCCCCTCTACTATGTCTTCTTCAAATCCGTCGTCATCATGTAAAAATGTATCCCCCGTAGTTACCATTGCTAAAACGGAACGATAGATATTAGTAAACTGTCTCTATTTTCCTTTGAACAATTAAAATTTGAATAGCTCACTCATATCCGGAAAGGATGTATTTGTAGCAGGATCAATATTTTCTTCGGCCCAGAAATTTTCATCGACCTCAACGTTATCAGCTAAAAATAATAAATAAAGTGTTTAATAAATATTATAATTAACCAATATGATTTAATATTCTTACTTTCAGCAAGTTGTTCTTCGTATCTACGTCTTGCTTTCAACTTTGCAAGAAATTTTATAAACAAGTTTTTAGAAGGTTCATTCATACTTCAACTTCTGAAATATAATAAAATAAATACCATGAATCCAGGTTTTATGAATAAGTGGACTACTTGTTTTGATGAAAAATGGATATCATCGGGAAGTCGATAAGCATGCGGAACATTTTCAGCTAATTTCGGTAAAACGACCGAATTTACACTGGAAGCAAAACTTCTTTTTTCATTAAAGTCTTCTGAGTCAATAAAATCAATGTAAGAAGGTTCCTTTTTTTTTCTCTCTCTTGGTACGCCATTAGCATCACCTTAAAGTTATTATTTATTTACAGAAAGACTGGATGAACATCATAGAACCCAATAAAAATAGCAAGTTGATAATAATACAAGCAATACCTCTAACAGCAGGTTTTAATTTCCAGTGTTCTGGACCAGCCCAATTACGTAAAAATGCCGAATCGAAATATTGAAATGTATCATTTGTATTATTAGCCATGGCCATAATAAAATCTTTTTCAGGAATTCTTTCTCTTGGCTCTCTTGGACCACCATCGAATCCTTCCAAAATTCCGGATATGCCGTCATCATCGTCATCACCGCCACCACCCTCTTCTCCACTTAAAAAATTATCATCAAAGAAGTCAGGATAATTTTCATCATCGATGATATCATCAGTAATGACTTGATCTTTTTGATTTTCTCGATCTTCGTTATCATCATCATCTGATCCTCTACGTGTAAGAAATCCAATGTCGACCGAAAATTCAAATGATTTTAATGATGGACAAATATCCTTTGTGAATAACCTTGAAAGTTCAGGAAAAATTTTGGCTATTGATAAATATGTTTAAAAATATATATATATATGATATATCATATATTGCGTTAAGTATAATCATCAAAAATAACATTAAACATAACAAAGAGAGAAAGCATATACACACAACGAAGTTTAGATATATCCATAGTTTGCTCTGGAAAATCTTCTTCCATTGCATCACCATCTCTTTCATCATTTTCATTTTCTTCAGCTTCATCTAGAGTGGCATCACTTGCATCAAATATGATCTTCCCATCAGTATCAATTGATAAATGATTTAACAACAATCCTTGAGCACCTCCTTCATCAAAATCTGCAGAGGTCTTTTTAAAAAGAGGATCAACAGAAAATTCCAAATCAAATTTCTTTATAGTTAATTGAGAATAATCTTTAACTAATGTTGCAGTGCCGGTCGTTGAAGACTAGAGATCAAAATATATATATATATATATATTAATCGACTAAAGTAGAACAACACTATTTAAGTAATATTCAGATTACTTTTTTACGGGCGGGTCTCTCAGGATCAGCATTATCATCATCACCATCTGATGTGCTATCCTCATTATTATTCTCTATATGATGATTACGTAACCAATAATTAGTAAGTATGATATGGATAAATAAATTCGACAATAAAAAAAAAAAAAAAAAAAAAAAAAAAAAAAAAAACTAACTAGAGCTATCAGCTAAACCACTCAATAGTTTTCCAGTTTCAGTGGCGACAGAGTCAACACGTGATGTATAGATTTTTACGCACCCATCCAATGTACAGGAAGCTTTCTGAAAATTTATTGAATCACCTTCTTTCAATAAACTCATTTCATGAAAGTAATCAATTAGAGCGAGTTTCCAACTATTGTTAGCATTAATTTTCTAATAATATTATTAATTAAATTAATTAATAGATAATATTCAGAATCACTCTTACTCACAAGCTTCAAGGAAATTACAAAACTGGAAAGTAATGGAAACTAATACATTACATTATCAGTGGCCATTTTCATCCATTCTTCGAAATTCAGATACATTTGTTCAACGGGTATCTTTGGAATAGGAGTGGCAGGTTCTATTGATACAGTACCTACGCGTTGAGGTGTAGACATTTGGCAACCAGGAATATTTTGACCTTCAGAACCTGAAGCTACAGCAGACGGAGGGAATAATAGAGATCTTCGTGCAGAATCTGCCAAAGATTTTCTTCGTTCAGAAGATTTTCTTCGTTCGCGTATTTCTGATGCATCGTCATTTAAAGGAACAGTGAACTCTCTATGATTCTTTAGGGGTGAGCCAATTGAATGACGTCGCTTTGGTGTTTCAAACGCTGCGGATGGCATAGTGATATCAATTAAAGTTGACTAGTGGGAAAAAAAAGGAGCACTATTGATATAGTGTAAGGAAAAATTGGCCTCAGTTCTTTTTTTAGGACCAAATCGGAGATAGAATCGTCCCTCTTTGTTAGCATATACAGATATATCGAGCCGATTCAAGTATTATTATTTTTTTTTCAACATAATAATTCATCCGGCGCGCGTTTTCTGTTATCTGTTATTATCAGTTATGTATCATACTTACGCGCTTGATCACGAGACTTAACTGGCCAATAAGGCGATGATTTTCTGCGGTTAATTCCGTCCGTGACAGATTTTTACAGGGCTGTCCCAAAATTTCCGGGTCGGATGCGTCGGATCTAGGTCGGCATTTAGATCTAGTTGTTAGCAGGTTCTACAGTTCTATAGCAAAATTATCAGCTGGGCATTTTTTACTTAATGAATGGATATGATTTATTAGTAAATTTTTTATGATCTTAAGAGGCAAAATTGATCCAGCCGACCACGATTCCGATGCATTCCCGACATATCCCGACCGGAATTTTTGGGACCCCCGTATAAGTTTCCGTGACAAATTCAAATTCTGCAAAATTTCTGTGCATTTAAAATTCATAATTTCTGCATGAATTCTGTTATAAATTCTGTGTTGAATATAATCAATTTGTCATTTAGTCAGGATATTAACAGTTAAACAAAAAATTTTCGCCCGACCTCAGGTTTATTTATTTTCTACGTCGGACTTTTTCGGAAGTTATATTTTTAGAAGTACAGTACTTATAAATAATTTATAAATCCCCGGCAATTCCGTGTTTACAACCTAATTCCGTGGCATTCCGTGAAACTAGACCAAAAAATGGTTATAAAATCCGTTCGATATAAAAATTTTTTTATTTACCTATTATAATGTACGACCCGTGCCTCTGGTATAGATGCTGGTGAAATTAAACCATTTCACCAGGTGAAATGGTGAAATAGTTTCACCAGAATTACACCAAAATTTTATTTTGGTGAAATGGTGAATTGGTGAAATGGTGAAATGGGTGAAATGGTGAATTGGTGAATTGGTGAATTGGTGAAACAGTGAATTGGTGAAACGGTGAATTAGTGAATTTGCTCAGTCCTATAAACAGTTAATAGTTCTGACCTCAAAGTGTGCCTGTAAAAAACATAAAATGTAAAAACTTGAACAAAAACCTAACCGAATTCCAGGCTGAAATAATTCCAGACTCTGGAAATTCACCATTTCACCATTCCAGCTGTTTTACCATTCTACCAATTCACCAATTGACCAATTCACCAATTCACCAATTCACCAATTACACCAATTACACCAATTCACCAGTTACACCAGTTTCACCATTACCGATTGATGATTGGTGAAATGGTGAAATCATTTCACCACTCTGATTTAATTTCACCAGCATCTATAGCCTCTGCACGTATAATAAAATTACTATATGTTGGTATAAGTTAAAAAAATTTTTGTTTTTAAAAATAATAAGACAATTCTTGAAATCATTATTTTGTCAATATAAATACGCTTATCGATATGACGATATGAGGGTTTTACTAATTTATCTTTTATGAATAAAATGATAGTTTAACTTCGTGATTATAATTTCAGGATTGGCAATTTTACCAGCCAAACATATTTTTGGCCGGCCAATTCGGCCAAATTCATATGTTTTTTTTGGCCGAAAGGGCCAACAAATTTGGTTTGGCCGGTAAAATTGCCAACACTGAATTATAATAATTTTTTTTAATTTTAAAAAATACAATAAATGACGCATGTTATATATAGATTATTCGATTAAACTCAATGAATATTCGGTGATACAAACTAGAAAAATTAAAATTCGTAATTAAAAAATTTATTTAATATTTTATTATATGGATTACGTCACTATTGTTTTAAATTTTTTAGAAAAAGATTTTTTTCTTCAATCTCTATATTATATGATGCTAAAGTTTACATAAAACTATTGCCTACTTCTATTTCATTTCAGTTTCTCATAATCTATTTTTTATTTTTTATCATTTCATAAATAGATTTTTTTTTATACAATAAAATTACATTTTAATATAAAAAAGAGCTGTTATTTATTTTTCTGACGTATCATTCTATATCCATGAACGGTTGCCCTAACAATATCACTTCCTCTATCCTTTTCAAACATTGGTTTCATTACAGTTTCCAAGATTTTTTCAACTTTAAATAAACCATCTGCTTCTGCTTTCTCAAAAAATTCCATGTCTTTGTATGCAAGCCATGGACGATGATGCGTAAAAAACACAAGCACCTGTCCATTTTCAATTTCTAAACATTCTTCACACGTCTTCAATAATGCAGAATGTTGAGAATGATTAAATATTAAATCAGATAAAATAATTAAATCATATAATGGTCTTTTATTCATGAGTTGTGAATTCTGTTGTGAAGAGGAAATTGCATCTAATAACGGGCCCACATGACTGCCCCAAAGGTATCCCTAACATCAAAATTAATTAATAAGTATAAGTATACAACAATAATAATTTAATTTAAAAAAATTTTACCAAAATTTTTATATTAGAAATATCGCAGTCATCTTTTAAAGAAAGATTCATCTGCACATTATATTTTATGTTTTCAATCAAATCATTATCAGGATAATCTGTAATGACCACCTAAAAGAAAGAAAGATCATCATAAAAGATTATCACAACCATATGAATTAATAATATCATCTTCATATCCGACTTATACAAACCAACCTTTTTCGCGCCATTCAAAAAAGAAATAAACGAAGGTAGCGCACCACCAGCTCCAAGTTCTAAAACATTTTTATTCGAAACAAGATCTTTATGTTCATCTAAATACCATGAAAGACATTTACTCGCATTCCACAGTTGATGAGCCCATAATGGATGAAAACCAACTAAGCGTATATTAAAAGTTTGTGGATCATTCTCTCTTTCTTATATTTACGTGTAGGATAGATATTATAAAGTATATATAATAAGGATAACTATAATAAGTAGTTTCATCAATAGTTTTTGGTAAACGACGGATACCAGATGATATATGGTCTGCTTTACGTTCAAATGTTACAACTTTTGGTTCTGGAGGAGGAGGTCGAAAATCTTCAGGTTCCTTACATATATAATTTATAAAATTTTACCTATCATTAATATTTGAACAGATAAATGAGACTTAATGATAGATAGAAACCTTAAAAAGTGAAAAATCATGATCTTCTAATTCTAACGTCATTTAGAAGGATGTCTGTTAGAACTTCAGTCATGTAAATCTGTAAATGTACGAAATTCTACGGATAGTGCATAAATTTCACTGTCACGTGAGTATATGCGGTGACTTATCCAATAGCGATTATGTTTATTTTTATGTATATTTTTGTAATACGTGTGATTTTTCTTTAGGCCACGCAAAGTTGATTTTTCGTTTTACATTACCCGCCGATAATGGAGCTCAGTGGAGCTCAATTGAGCTGCGAATGGAGCCAATGGAGCTCTGAATGGAGCCAATGGATACTAGTTTTTTGAGCTCCATTGGCTCCCTGCCGCCGACCCATTTTTTTCAATTTTTTTTCTTTTTTTTAGATCCCAATTGTGCGATTTTTAATATTTATTTTTTCCGGGTGTCCTTATGAACAGGGGAGACCGTCCAAGATCGTTACACAATTCATTGAAAATCTTTTTATACGGTTTACAATAGTCTTCGTGCAAGGTTATCGGGTGGCACTAGTGCCCCTACAGACCCGGACCGGACCGGACTTTTGAGTCTGGGTTTGATCATCGGACCGAACTCAAACTTCTATGTTTCAAAACTTTTAGTTAAGTTTGAGTCTTGTCCGAGTCTGGTCCGAAGTTTTGCAAACTAGTTTGAGTCCGAATATACATATATGTATATTTTGAGCTGAACAAGTTTACTTAGAGCAAGAAGTAAGAATCAATTAGTAAAATTTAAAGAATCATAGCATTTTGTATAATTTTATTAATAAAATTATTAAAAAGATTATATTATTTGAAATTGTACTAATTAATTATAATTTATTACACTAAGCAAACTTGTTTAGCATTAAAAATATAACAAATCGGTGTATTTTATCTTACTTTTCTTAAAATTTGAAGAAAGGATACTTAATTTTGGAAATTTTTATCAAAAATTCAAAATTAAGCATCTTTGCCTCAAATTTTTTAAAAAAATAAAATACAATATACCAAAATGATGTTTTTTTGGTGCTGAAGAAATTTACTTATTACAAAAAGTTAGAAAGAATTAGTAAACTTTAGAGAATCATAGAAATTTGTATAATAATTTTATTAATAAAATTATTAAAAATATTATAATGCTTGAAGCTTTACTAATTGATTATAAAGTTCTTGCACTAAGTAAACTTATTTAGTACCAAAAATTACATCAAATCAGCATATTTTATCTTAGTTATCTTAAAATTTGAAGCAAAAATGCTTGATTTTGAATTTTTGATGAAAATTTCCAAAATTAAACATCTTTTTATCAAATTTTAAGAAATATAAAATATATTAATTTGATGTATTTTTTGATACTAAATAAGTTTACTTAGTGTATGAAATTATAATCAAATTTCAAGTAATATAATATATTTTTAATAATTTAACGTAGTTATAATTTTGTCCCTATTTCTTCCTTTTCAGAATAGTTTGTACCTGTGAATGGTAATATAAATTTTTTTTGCAAAGTAAATTCTCATAGAGTTCTTGATCGAGAATCATCAAAACATTTGCTATATATACTCTTTTTTGGTAGGATCTACTTGAGCAAATTAGGAAAAGGTTCTTATATTTTTAAATAAAAGATTAATAGAAGTAGTAATAGTAAATAGTAACTGGTAGTTGTAAATAGTACCAAAAATTTTGATTTAAAAAAAATTACAAAAGAAACTTTAAAATGGTAAAATTTTAGCTTTGTAAGTTCTCAGTTCTATGTTCACTTATTATCTTTCAAAGTTTTTTACTTTTTTTGTTTTTTTTGGTATTGGATTTTTTACTAAACAGATTAATTGATAATCACTAATATTAAAGAGCATAGCAAAAGAATTTAGTAATCTTTTCCAAATCTATATTAGATAATATGACTTTATTGTATAAGTCTTATATAAAAACCTATACTTTTTTTGAAAGCTAATTTGCATGGGTATATAAGAAAATATATATTCAATATGAATAAAATATTTTTTATAAAAATCAAACCTAAATTTAGCTTTACTTTTGTTAAATAAAGACTAACAATAATACAATTTAGTTAAATAGTTTTAAAATTCTTATGTTAGTTTTTAAAATTCTTATAATAGGTGAAGACTCTATTTGGTTTGTTAATAGTTTTTCAAATTCTTATAGTAAAGTAATAACTATATTTTGTCAGTATATTTTTAAGATCCTTATACTATATTTCATTTAAATATTTTTAAAAATTTTATAGCTAGTGAAAAATTTTATTTAATCAGATTTTTTAGTTGGGAAAGACTATATTAATTGAAAAATTTTTAAAGTATTTATAACTATGTAAAGACTATGTTTAGTTAAATTATTTTAAAACTTTTTAGCATACAAAAACCTTATTTGGTAATTTTTAAAATTCTTATAACTAGAGATTTTTAAAATTTTTAATTGTTGAACAAAAAATTAAAGTTCTTATAATCTTGAATTCAAATTTGAAACTATTTTTTTTCTTGTAAGATTGTTTAAAAACTTCATAAAGAAATAAATATGTTTATATAAAATAGTTCATTAAACTAGTTCTATATATTAAAGACTATTTTTTATCAAAGCTGATTTACAAGTTGTTTTGATATTTTTTTTATAATTGCAATATATAAAAATGTTAAAATTGCTGCCCAATATTTAAAAAAAGAAAAAATAGAATTAGAATAATTAAGATAAAGTTTACAAACAAGAGAAATAATAGTGATATAAATTGTCACGGATGATCGTGAAATTGGATTATCGTGAAATTCACGTGATCTCTATTCCAAAAATCGTGTAAACAATCGATCTAATCGATCTATACTACGTAATCAATCAAATGCTATAACTGGTCGGTATGCCTATATGCTGCATAAATCGCACTCTTGATATCTATATATAAAGGACCTTCTAACTGTATCAAAAAGGCGACCTAACCCTAACCTTAACCACAAGGCAAAAAAGCAAAAAAGAGTCTATAAAACCACTAACAAAAAAAAAAATTTTTGCCTTGTGTTTAGGGTTAGAGTCTATAAAATCACTAACAAAAAAAAATTTTTGCCTCGTGTTTAGGGTTAGGGTTGCCTTGTTGATACAGTTAGAAGGTCTTTTATATATAGATACAGTATTAAGAATGCAGGCATATAGTATATATTGGACACCTGGTCATAGCATTCGATTGTTTTGATTACGTAATGTAGATCAATTAGATCAATTGTTTACACAATTTACCGAAATTTTAGGAAATTCGATGATACAAAGATCACGTGGATTTCACGATAATCCAATTTCATGATCATCCGCGACATAAATTATTATTTTTTTTTTATATTAGGATGAACCCCGGGTGTAGCTCCTGCCCCAAACTTTATTAATACTTAAGTAAGTTGATATATTGCCGAAGTACATACATATTATATACAAGTATTGGAACTAGGACTTTAGGTAACACAACTATTTATCTACGGCTAAAACCCAACAGAGCCTTCTATATTCCCATTTATATGACTGACCTGGCTTGTACGTCCCTCTCCAACCAACAATTGGTATTCACATGTCTGCCACTTTACCCACACTACCTAGTAGCATTACTTCCAATTTGGTGTACGTTGCCAGGTAGGTGTTTTGTGCTTCCAGATTGGTGTATCTGAGATCCTCTACTGGCGTACTTCTTGGAAGTTCGTATCTCAAGCCATGCAGCTGCCTCTACCATATTGGGTAAGTATCTCAAGCCTGCATGCTGCCGCAACCAGTGATGGAATATGACATAAGTCATAACAAAATTTTAATATGACCTTGGTCATATAGTCATATGACCTATGGTCATAAAGTCATAAGGTCATAACGTTATGACCAATGGTCATATGACCTTTATGACTGAGTTCATATGACTAAGACAATAGGTCATAACCTAGTCATAACATTTAACCAATTAAAATCGCACACGCATGTAATTGCAATACTGGTATTGTATAAAAGGAAATTGAAATATCATCTACGCACATCCAAACTATATTGATATAATTTTTATTATGACTAGACTTTAGTGAATAAGTCTTTGTAGTTTTTGTTCCTTGTTGCCGTACGAAGTTTATTTGTGCCTTGTTGCTGTACGAAGTAAATTTTTACAAGATTAGTTCTGGTTAATTTTTATAATTTTGTTCGTAAGTCGTCATTACCAATGCTTATCGTTATAATTTTAATATATTGCATTGATTAGTTCATCAACTTCGACAAAATTTTTAATCCTTCCTTTATTATTTAAGATCTTATAGCGATAAAACACAATCATGTCTATTAATCAAGTTTTTAAAAAAAAATGCCGTATCAAGACAATATCAAAAGAATTCCAAACTGGTTTTAAGCTCGACTTCTTATATCAAAATCTATTTCCATTTTTAATAATGATGATAACTCGCATAATATATAGTGCAGTTCGAATGTTAGCCTACTATAATTTGAATTTCAACTTTTTTTTTAAAAAAAATTCATCTACTATGCCTCCTCATCCTCATAATTTTAGAAGTTACTTTACTCTAACTAATAATCCAAATAATCCTACAAATGCTATCGCTATGTGTAACTGCTGTATAAAAAAATATGGTGAATTAGGAATAGCTCAATTAAAACCAGAATGTTGTATAGTTAATAGGGCACGTTTATGCCGCAGTCATCTATCGAAATGCGAAGCCTTTCGTGAAACTTATAGTGAAGAAGAAGTGAAAAAAATTTTAGCCTTGCCAGTACCCGAAGATAAAAAAAAAAAATCGAAAAAAAGGCAAAGGTACTGACGGTATGTACTGTAATACATGAAGATATGACTTAGGTTTTAACAGTATAATTTATATTTTTATTACAACATTCAAATGTAGGTGAAGAATCTGAGACCAATGAGTCTGTAAATTTGCATGCAGATTCAGTCATTTAAACCGTTTCAAGCCATTCATCTATTAACAGTCGACAGTCTGCAATTTCAAATTTTATTTGTCGACCTCTTTCTGCTAATGATCAATCACGGTTCGAACAATTACTTTTAAGAATGATTGTTTCTAACGCATTACCATTTATATTTGTTGAGAATGAAGATACTGTTGCCGTGTTTGAGTTTTTAATACCAGGACTAAAATTATCTAAGCTCAAGGTTATAGGTGGCAAAGTATTAATGAAAAGTGCACAATTGTTACAAGAAAATATAATTAAAACTGCACGAAGTGATACAGACGGGGTAACAGCAACGTTCGACGGTTGGACGAACGTAAGGCAAGAACATATTTGGGGCATTGTTTTTATAACTACAAACGGGCAATTTTTAATCTGGGGTGCGCATGATATTAGCTCTGAAAGATCGCAAACTCAAAATTTAATCAATCATATTGAAAAATTAATAACTGAAACTGAAAAAAATCAAATAAATATCAAGGCGTTTGTTTCAGATTCTGTCGGCGAATATGCAGCTGCACGGTAAATTATTATAGAACAGGGTGAACCCATGCTGCAAATTAGTAAAATCCACAACAAAGATCATGTTAGGATGAAATTCGAATTTTTTTATTATGCAAAAGTGAATTTCGCTCTCAGATGATCTATGTAGTGAATTTTACTAATTTATAGCATAAGTTTTACCCTATTGTATTATTATTATTTTAATTGATGATCCGCCAGTCATCAGGTGCATGATCATAGTGTAATGTGATGCAGTTCATTATGTAAATTACTATATGTAAATGCTACGTTCGCCCAAGGAAAAATATTTTTTACTAAGTTAATCGATCTTGTCAACTAATTGAAAGTTGTAGAGCTCGTCGTTGCGGTCCTAATGGTAGTTAAATCATCCAAATCGGCCCAGCGGAAGCCAAGATATCTTTAAAAAACATGTTAATGACTATATAAAATCTCTATGTAAACAATAGATTGTTTACATAGAAATTTTATATAGTCGTTGACACATTTTTTAAAGATATCTTGGCTTCTGCTAGGCCGATTTGGATGATTTAACTACTTAGGACCGCAACGACGAGCTCTACAACTTTCAATTAGTCGACAAGATCGATTAACTTAGTGAAAAAATATTTTTTCTTGGATGAACATAGCATTTACATATATAGTAATTTACATAATGATCTGCATCACATTACACTAGGATCATGCACCTGATGACTGGCGGATCATCAATTAAGTTATTTTATTAATTTTATTGTTTTATTTTTGTAGGCGGCAATTACGAAGAAAGTATCCTTCAAAAATTTTTTTGCCATACATGGCTCACCAAACGAATTTAATATTTGGAGAGATTTTTAAAGAATCAAATCAATATCAAAGAACGTCTAAGGAAGCAATAAGAATCGTGTGTTTTTTTCACAAATCACCTTTTTTTACTGGCAATCTTAGAGATGAACAAATGCGTATTTATAACAAATATTTCGCATTATTTGTTTCTGGTTACACGAGATTGAATTTGTACTACTTTTGTTTTCATTCCATTTCTAAATCAAAATCTGCGCTTAAAGTATAAAATATAATTATTGTTATAAAATAATTCCGGATCATTATTTTAATTTAACATGACTTTTTTTTATTTTACTAGTTTCTCTCCTCTAAGTTCAACGACCATCTTAGCAATTTAGTTTGAACAAATTGTATCCCTTCTGAGTCAGCTTATAAATGAACAACCCTTTGTAATGGTACCAAAAAACTCCCTGACGATATTGCCAATATCATAAACGATACTCAATTTTGGATAAGCTTAGCCAATATTCAAGAATTTTTATACCCTCTTTGTAGTTTTTTAAATAAATTACAAGAAGACACTGCACGATTATATGAAGTTCTCCATTGTTTCGGGTATATGATGAAAATATTTGAATGTCATGAAGATTTTGAATTTGGGACAAGAATGAGAGCATGTATCGAATCACGTTGGAACGAGTGGGAGCAACCTTTAATAATTCTTTCTTTTGCACTACATCCTGAATACAAACTTACCAAATTTAATAGCATAGTTGCTGATCTATCCTGGACACACATCGGACAGTGGCTCAAATATTACTACGAGGCATGGTTTAATTGTAAACCTACGTCTATTTTAGCTGAACTTATTAAATACAAACGCGAACTTGATCCGTATGATACAGAATCATTTAAACAATTCAAGAGAAATTTAGTAGATTTTGGGAGTCAACCGAAAGAGTAGGTCTGGAATTAGCACGAGCAGCAATTCGCATTCATGGAATTTGCATTAATTCTGTATCTGTGGAACATTTATAGTCATCAATGGGATTATTACATACTAGTCACAGAGTTCGATTACAGGTTTGTTTATTATTAATTTATTTGTAATAATTAAACTAATCCTAAATGATACTTGTTATACAATATCATAGCAAAATAAAGTCTTGGCAATAAGCCAAATTCGGAGTGATATTCTTTGGTCTTGTAAAATAAAAATTGCAAAAGAATATGATAGCCAAGTTTGCAGACCACATGTTGCAGCACCTATTTCATCAGGTGATGAAGGTACTGAACAAGAATTAGTCAACACTGATTCAGATTATCAAGTGAGTGACGACTGTTCTGTTGAGGAAAATAAAACTACCAGACGGACAAACGAAAGTCTTGAAGAAAACAAATATTTAGGTAAAGAAGAGAAAAGGTGGGAAAATCTAATTAGCAAATGGATTGAGTTTGGAGAGCATGAAAACCAATTTGAAAACAAAGATGATGAAATTTTATTGTCAAGTGAATGGGATTCAGATTTTAGTTTAGGAGGACGAGAGAAACATCCTGCTAATGATGAAACGGCTAAATGGTCTTTAGAATCACTTTTTGTTTCTTCTTTAGAGATGCCACTATATTTCAGTTCAGAGCTTACTAACTTTTAATAAACAAGGTGTTCATATTTTTTTGTTAACAAAATAGCGGAATTGGATTAAAAAGATGAACGTAAGTTATCTCGTAATATACTGAATTGAAGTTAAACGATAAACATAAGGCGTTCATTAATCAATTAACGAGAATCAATGATAAAAAATTAAAAATACTTAGAAATTAGGGCGAAGAAAAAGAATTACAAGTATCGTTAATTTTAGAACTACGTATCTAGCCAAATTCGCAAATTTTTCCATGGTTTCCGGATATATTTTCTGAAATTTATACATAGCAGCGGAGCCGATGGAAACCTTATCCACCATTTTATTGTGTCTATCATCTATTCCCTTTTTTTTCATGCCCTCACCACTTTTAACGAAAAACTTAGTGCACGAGCAATACAGATAGTTAGTTTTTGTTATGAATATGGAATCGGTACTAAAAAAAAAAAAGCTCAAATCATTCATTCACTATCAAAAATTTGCTCTAATGAGTAATGCTATTGAAACAAGTTTAGTTGGTGTATGTTATAAATAAAAAATTGAAGTCGAAAAGGACGAACATTAATGTATCCATTAATTAATTGCTAGTAGAATTAGGAAGCATTGGTGAAATCGGAATCAACACTTATTGTTGAAAATGAGAGAAATAGTATAGTTGGTATTGAACGTAAAGTATTCATTAACAATTTTATAAAAATTTATTCAATTATTGATGTATATTTTTTATAAAAATTTATTCAAGTATCGATATCAATTCTTGTCAATTAAATATATTTTATAAAATTATTCACGGGGATATAATACCTTGGCATACTTTTATTAAATGTAAATATTTATATGGTTCGATATACTAATTTGTAAGTTAAATCAATAAATCTAAGGATATGGAAAAAAATTTTAAAGATCCTTATTTTTTGTATTATAGCATTAGCATTCGAATTTTTTTAAATACAGTCGCTTCTTACTATACTGAACGGGCCATTCTAGGGATTTTTTGTTCAGTATAGATAAATTCGGTATACAACTTTTTTTTTATACCGAATATATATAAAAGATTCGTTATAAAAAACTGATCAATTAAATTTATTCACGTGATTATGTATATCATTTAAGGAATCTCGTAATTTTAACAATTGAAACCGATCCTATCAAAATCGATAACCTGTAATAACTGATAAATTAGTATAAGCTAATCAAACAAATTGGAGAGAAAGAGAGAGAGAAAAAGAGAAAGAGAGAAGGGAGGGTAAAAGGGAGGGAGGGTAAAAGGGAGGATAAGATAGATTTGCGTTAGATAGTATTGAAATTTATTAATTTTTTTGTATGGTTTTTTTGGCAATTTCTATTGGATATGATTATGACCTAGGTCATAATTCATAACCCATATTTTTATGACTTTATGACCTATAATAGTCATAAAGGTCACAATGATCATAATAGGTCATATGCCAACACTGGCTGCAACTAGCTGGGTTCCTGCAACTTTGGGGCCTAGGATTTAACGTTCTGAATTCGTAGTGATATAAATTATTAGTAAAGAGTGAAGCATAAGTTGTAATATTATAATAATATAGTTAGTTATATACAGATTTATATCTAAACCACAAAAACTATATACAAAAATAGAAAATAATATTGATTTAATTTTGCAAAATTATTATTAATATACCATAGTCAAAAATATTAATTATATTGATATACCCATGATTGGCCAATCAAAATACAAAATTTTGTATAATGGTTACATATAATGTAAAATACTAGGCTAATACATAGTATTATATGTCTAGAGACCATTATATGATATTCATCATATTACACAAATGCATTAATATGCATATGTTAGTAATATTAAAGCATTAAAGCACAAATATAAACACGTGTGCAGATAAACAAAAAATTTTCAAATTTTATTTCTGATAAGATTATATCATATATGCAAATATATCAAAAAGTAAAATTTGGCAAGATTTTTACAATTGAAGCACATCAAAAAGGTAATTTTTGTATTAGTTTGCATAGATTCTAATGGTCTGTCACTATGCTCCAACCAAATATGACCAGTAACTAATAATTCTAGTATGCTTGTTAATTGTTTACTTTGCTGAACCTTACTAATAGTTCAAGTTGCCCAAATTTATATTGGCTGGACTGAATTATACTTTTAATTTTGTTTGAGAGTATATTATTATACTGTATTAAATTTTGCAAAAATATCGATTTCTTTAGGATGCTTCCAGAAATCAGCTGATTCAAAATTTTAACTCTCCTATTTTAGTTAAATTTTCATATTAAATTTTTACTTTTTTAGACCTCTCTAGAAAATCAACTGATTTCTGGCTCTTTCCTTATGATTTGGTCTAAAAATATATGATCAATACAAATCAATATTATTTCCTGTCTCTGCCCATATATAACTAACTTATATATATACAATAACTATATCTATCTTGAACATTACAGATATTCTCATAAATTCTGAACAACAGATAAAATTTGGCAAATATTAATTCTGCTAAATATGATAAACTTTAATTCTATACTTATAAAATTTTATTTAATATACATTAATATATACAAAATTCTTTTTATATATTGAAATCAAAAGCTCATTTACTGAAGATTATCAAATTTTGCCAAATTAATGCTAGCCAAATTTTTATTTATTGTTTTAAAATTATAGCTATTTTTATAAATTTTGGGCCACTTTAAAAAAATTTACTAAAGTTTATTCAACTGATGATTTGGTATAATTAGTATATGATTAGTATAAAAAAATTTTTGTTATTATTATAGCATAGCTACTAGAGCTTAAATTATATATATATAGTATATCAATTAAGTTTATTATATTGAAATTATGAACTTAATTGAATTGACCAAAAAATTATTTAAATATTCTAGAATTTACAATAATGCCTATAAAATTTATACATAATTGTACTTGAAAACAATTTTGATATCTATAGTAAAAACATTTCTTGATATCAGAAACCATTTTTATCATCTAAAAATATTTTTGATATATAAAAATATTTTTGATATTTAAAAATATTTGAATTAATATATTTGTAACCATAGGTTACAGTAGCCAGGGTCTATAACTAAGCCCAAATGAAATATAGTTAGGGTTAGGGTTAGGGTTAGAGTTGTAATTGGTTATAATTAGAATTAGAGTTAAAATTAAAATTACTACAAAACCGCAAGAGGAGCATTTTTTGTTAGTAATACAACAGGGGTTACCCTAGTTAAATCACGAGTTATTAACAATTTTATAAAATGTGGTTACAGTAAGCATGGCTACAAACATATTAATTCAATAAAATAAATAAATAAATAAAATAAATAAATAAAAATTAAAATTAATTTAATAATCAAAAAGTTTACCTTTAATGTGGTTTTACTTTTAACCAAAGAATAATAACAATAGTAATAACTATTCTATCTTGTCTCACCAGGAACAGCAAGACTAATATAATGTTTATAAATTGATTTTTGTTCATCACGAAGTTTGCCATAGTTCTTATTATTAAAAAAAGCAGTCACAACGATAGCATCTTCGCATGCTTTATTAAAAGTTAAAGACTTTTTATAAATATTCCCAACACAAAGATTAACCTGATGCACGAAACAGGACAAAAAAACTTTATCAATATGGATTAATCTAAGACAGCGACTAAATATATATAAATAGTAATAATAATTAGATTAGTTATTAGTTTAATAATCAAAATAAAATAATTTATTAACATATTGTGAAGCAGCATAGGTTGCAGCACTATCAGTTACTAATGCAATAACTACAATTTGATCTTTTTTAATATCATTAAAAATTTTTTCAGTATATTCCATTATTTCCTCCATTTTTTTACGATGGCCACTAACATCTACTACATCCCAAATCAATAGTTCACCATTATTCGTAACCAATACACTTCCAATAAAACATTGATTTACAATATTGGTCCACTCGTCAAAAGCAACGGTTACTCCATATTCGCTTGTTTTGGCTTGGTTTACTACATATGATGCAATCTTATCTGAAACCAAATTTAAAGTCGTTCTAGCAAGAGTACAACGGTCAGGTAATTGAAGATTTGGATTAAGATAAGCATAAGCTTTTCTTGATTGTTTTTTGTTTACTCATTTAAATGCCAATCCATTTGCAATGATCACTAATAATAAATGGTTATTAAATTTTAATCTTTCTACTTTATTTAAAGGTTTGGCCAAGTAAGTATCAATTTTGCTATGTTCTAGCTTTTGTTTTTTTGTTTTTAAGGTTCTTGAATCTTCTGTAGGACAGAGTCATTAATTACCTGATTATTTTTTATCAGAGGCCTACCCCCTCCCTCTTTTTTAATATATATATAGTCAGGTTCTTATATATAATTTCAACTTTTTTTACCTCCTCCCCCCCCTAAAAAATCACCTGATTTTTGTTACTCCCCTAATAGACGATTGCATATCATCTTCTAAAAAATTAAGTAGAAAATATTAATTATAATACTATAAAAAAAAAAAAAGCTTATAATTGTCACTAAAATTGCTACTACTTGGTTCAGTATTGCATTCAGAATTATCTTGCCAATTATTTGGTGGTCCTGGAGGATCTTCTTCACCATTTAAAATTTTATTTCCTCTTTTCTTTTCGTATGCATTCCAAAAATATTAACAACTTTGAAGATGGCTTATTACTCGCTCTTTTTTATTTAGAAATTTATTTTGTAGTGCATATGTAAAAGAAATAAGCTCCATTTCCAATTTACAAATGCAATATTTATTCCTTTTGTTTGCTTTTTCATTAAGTTGAAATATAAACCGGGTAAAAGAATGTCTGCCTTTTTTTTCTAACAAACTCATTTTAGACAAACTATAACGAAAAAAAAAAGAAAAAATGTTTAAATTAACAAAAAAAAAAAAATTATTATTATTTCAAAGCCGAAGCCAACTCTTCTTGGCAAATTACTCTTCTCGGCGAATTAAAACTTTGCTTGATTGCAAAAAAAAAACTTGGTTTGATTGCAAAAAAAAAAACTAAAATCCCTTGAGCGATGAAGACAAAAATCGATTATCTATTAATTTTATCAAATATAATGCAACGATTGCCCAATCATATGTGTCAAAAATCACGTAGATTTGTGTTATGTCCAATGTCCAATTGGACATTGGACCTATAGTAAAGTCCAAATCCAAACGTTCAACGTCCAACTTTTGCGATTGGACCATTGGACATGACATCACTGGTTATAGGCAGTATGAACTATTCTAAATATCTAACTTCTCAAAGAAATAATAATACTAAATACAAGTAAAATAATAATAAAAATAAAATAATAAAATAAAATAATAAAATAATAAGTTAACAAAACTCTCCCCGATGATCACTTGTACCGGATTTTCTCGCATACAAAAACAAAAATTTGCTGGAGTTGTATGAAGAAGCGATACAAAATAACAGTTTTTATACAGGTTAACCAAGGGTTTCTGGTCTATCGCCTTTGGGAACTTCTATATATATTTGGCATGCAAACCAAAAGCGTTAGTATACAAGATAACTGGCAGGAAGTGGTGCCCTTGTATACAAAATTTTGGAGAAAGAAGTCTTTTGTCAACGAAGTTTTTTGTATAAGGCTAAAATGGAGAACAGCAAATGAGTTTTTCACCATACTCCTTTGAAAATCTAAAGGACTTGAACCGAACTCCACTACTATATTCTCGCTTCTCTTGGGTTTTTTTTAGGAAATATTTTTGCCGATGTAAAAGTGTGAAATCTAGCTTATCCCCTCCAAAAGATCGGCATTGTTTACAATTCCGAATTGGGAACGAAGTCACGAGAAATTATGTTCTGCCATGTATAGGCCGAAGACTGGCTTCAGTTTTGGAGGTTTTTTTAGAAAATTCTTGTAGGGCTAACTCTACCCTGAAGATAATGATAAATATAATACGAACTAAATTTAGAGTAAAGCTAGATTTAAGAGTATTATATAATTTTTAAGCAATAGTTTATTCCTTTTCAATTTTACTTTATTTTTTTTGTCTTCTCTATCTTTTCTTTTTTTTTGTTTTGTCTGCTTTGGTTTACGTTTAGGTGTTGTAGGTTTTTTCCCCTTTCTTTTATCTCCTTTTTTTCTTTCGCATATTTTTTTTTTTTGTGATATGGATGTAAATACTCCTTATCCTAAAGGCTAGGTAGGGTAGATTAGAAAAAAGTTAGTAATTTTGATAGGTTAACAACTTCCAATCAGTGAACTGGAGACAAAACCTTCAGAAAGTTGAAGGCCCTCTAGGGAGATAAATTGTTGTTGCAATAATCGCGGATAGGTACTTCGGTAACCGGACGAGTTTTTATTATTAAAATTGGAGGATTATAGGCAGAAATATCTATAGGTGTAAAATCACCATATCTGATATATAATAAAGGCAGGATTATTAACAATAAAAAAATAAAAATAAAAAAAATAAAATAAAATAATAAGTTAATAAAATAATAACTATCGTTCTATAACATTTTTGACACTTTAAGAAAATTACTCTGTAAATTCCTTCTCTAATTTTTCTAATAGGGCTATATAATCTTCATTCTTCAATTTAATTATCTGAGGCATAAAAAAGTAATTGGTTTAGTAAATTAGGTCTTTTGGACAAATTGTAAAAATTTTTTTAATTCTTTGTGCTTCTTTTCAAATATCTAGATTTTCGTTTTCCTTTTACTTTTCGAATTTGTTTTTTAATCTGAGATCTATATTCTGTCTGCTTCTCTATTATAGTTCCCAAATAGTAATGGGCTTTAATGGCCTGTATTTGTTCTTGTAATTATTTAAATTTAGATAACTCTTGTAAGATTTTATCAACTTGTGCAGTCCATATTTCTCGAAAGAAAGGATTAGTTCAGTTGGTCTTCAGAGAATAGGTTTTCTAGTTAGTACTTTGGATAATAAAGCTTTTATGTCTTCATTAAATATCACAGATCATAATTTAAAATGAAATCTACATTCTATACTTAACCTACTAGCTTTCTAAAACCCATTAATACTTGTTTATTATAATTTTTTTTAAAACTAACACTAACCCTAGACCACTAACCCTAAAAAATGCACTCCAAAAAATTTAGTTTTCAAGATTTTATACTATTATTTCATTTTAATCTGGATTTCATTATGATCTGTCACAATTATTTCTGGCTATTTAAAAAAAATAAATTATTTAAAAAAAACATTGTTTAAATAAATTAAATAATATCACAGATCATAATTTAAAATGAAATCTACATTCTATATTTAACCTGCTAGCTTTCTAAAACCCATTAATACTTGTTTATTATAATTTTTTTTAAAACTAACTCTGACCCTAAACCCCTAAAATGCACCCAAAAAAATTTAGTTTTCGGGATTTTATACTATTATTAACCCTAAACCCTAACCCTAAAAAATGCACCCCAAAAAATTTAGTTTTCAAGATTTTATACTATTATTTTATTTTAATTTAGATTTCATTATGATCTGTCACAATAATTATTAGTTAAGGATAAAATAATAACGAGAAAATAATTGTGTTGGGTAGTGTGTTGGAAAAATAATAGAACGTTGTTAGAAGAGTTTTGTCAGGAAATGTTTGTGTTAGTAAAGAGGTAGTGGTTTGAGAAAGGGGTAATTGTTGGTAAAGGCTGTTTGTTAGGAATGTGCTAATTGTTAGAAAAATGATGATTGGTGTTGTAGAAGGAGTAATTTTTTTTTTAATTAACTAGATGGTTCGGTTATGTTTATTATAAAAACTATAGTTACATATGCAAATGCTATTACTATTGTTTGATCTACTGATCTAAAACTAAAACTATAACTCGGCCAGTTACTATAAGCACTTAACCGCAACCTGCCAAGGATAGATAATATCTCACTATATCCATTGTACCTAATGGTTTCAAGATACAGCTCACTGACAGAGATCTATCAGCTTGTCTGTCTCACCTAATTTCTTTCAAACTTCTTCCACCTAGATCCTGGCAGAAAAGTTAAACAACTACTATTTGTAACTAACAAGAAAGATAAAAAAAACAAAGTATATGAGAGGAAAGTGAAAAAAACGGGGAGATAAAAATTGGGGAAATCTACACATCCTAAATGAAAAACCTAAAGTAAATGGACAAGATGAAAAAAGCGAAAGAAAAAAAAGTGGTTGAACATATATATATTATGAAAAAAAGAAAAGAAAACTATGTAAAAATTCCTCTAGCGGTTTCTCCAAAAAACCTCATATGTCATTCATTGTTTGTTTTGTTTCCAAAACATACTCGTAACCTTGAATCCGAAATAGTAGGTGCCTTCCTAATTGGGATGGAGTAAACACTGCTGATCTTTTGGAAGGGGTACGCCGAAACACCCACTTTTTGGAATTTTTTGGGGAGCCGTTGACACCAAAGAAAATTTTCCAAACCCGAAGAAAAAGTAAGAGTTACGCTATACTGAATAATATATCTAACCAGGCTTTTGCTTCTATATTTATATCTACAGGGCTTGGCAAATTCTAGAGTTGCTTTACTACTTTTTCGCTCGATAGTACCAAAGTCCACCAAGGTATCTCGCTTAAAAGTTTGCATATCTTTTTTATCTCTATTTCATAGCGCAGAACATCCAGTGAATAGTCTTTGTACCCGACAGCAGCTTGGTAAAGTTTTGTTGTGTTAAATATGTTAACTATATAGTTTCCCGTAGTTCGATTTTTGTGGAAGGTTTGGTACGAGGAATCGTTGGAAAGAGTTTTTTTTTTGTATGTGTAGAAGGAGTAATTGTAAGGGATGTAGTAATTATTAGAGATATATTTGCTGATGAAGTAGTGGGTAGTTGTTGAGATATAGTAATTGTATGATTTTCAGGTAAATAGTTGAAGAATTGTTAGGGAAATGGTTGTCAGAGAAAGAATTTAGAGAAATGGTGATTACTAGAGAGTAGTGTCAAGAAAGTGACTGTTAGAGAATCAGTTGTCTGAAAAGTATATTGCACTAAGCATAAGACAAATTTGTCTTATAATTTATATATAAACTTAGTTTCGGAATTTTGGCATAGTTTCAAAATTCTGGTATAGTTTCAGATAGTTTCGAATTAGTTTTAAACAGAATGTTGGAGTTTTGGTTTCGGTCATTAGCTCAAAATAGTTTTGGGCAGTATTATTACTGGGTACTAAAATAGGCCAAAAAAATATCCTGAGTATACATAGTAGATAAATATGATATATAAAATAGTTTTTATTAACTTCTAAAGAACATACAACTTTCAAAAACAGTTTGCAAAACTTACAAATAAAATAAACAAGTTAATTATTTAAATAATAATAATAAAATACAATAGTGTTAAGCTTTATGAATTAAGCAGTACAATATATTTTTATTACCTCTTACTATATAGTAAATAGTACTTTAACTCTCAATAAAGTTACCTTTTATTTGTATAATATAACATAATACAACTAGATTTCTTAATAAGACACTTACTACAAAGTTATTTTACTAGTAAAGTATTGTACTAACAATAAATTTTTTATGTTTGCTTAAACTGAAAATTTTGGTTTTATAATACTATACTATATAAATACTTGTGTAATATTGATTTCAGAAGTTATCAGATTTGATTATTCTTTAAACTACTTTTTTAAAGATCCATTAAAGCCAGGTTCATTTATATAAATTTTTAATTGTTACAGATCAATCCAACAAAACAAAAACAAAAAAAAGTAAAAGTATCAAAAATACAAGAAACAAGTGCCTAAACCTGTTTTGAAACTTTAATAAAAACTGTTAGAAAAGCAATTTTAAACCGTCCAGTTTAAACAGACAAATTTGTCTGCTTAAATTTATAAATTCATATCTGATTTTTTTTTTTAAAATAAAAATATTTTATAATTTTTTTTAAATAAAAATTATAATTATATACTATTTAAACCTTATTTTTATTTGATTAATATTTATAAAATATTTGAAGTTGCTTATAAAAGAAAAATTTATAATCTTTTAAAAAAATTTTAATTTTAAAATTTTTTTTTTTTTTTAGTTTTATTTAATAAAAATTTAAGATTTAACTTCTATTACCTTAATCCAAAGTTTTAGACAATTTAAAATTAGGGTTTAAGTTTTTCATGCATCCGCATGGTTGTGCACTCTATAATCAGCCAATCAAAATTGATTATATAAAGGATATAGCAAGCATTCAATTTTTGCTCTGTTACCAATTAACCCACCAACCCATTAGCCAATCAAATTACAAAATGCAATAACAGTTTTTTATCAAATTAGGAAGAGCAAAATTGCGAAGCAAAACAAGAAAGAAAAGTGAAACCTTTAAAAAATACAAAAAAACGATAGCCTAAACCTATCTTGAACAGGTTAATTAAAAATATCAAGAAAGCATTTTTGCTTATCTAAAACTACCTAACTCTAATTTAATAAATGTTGCGGCTGAAGCTGGAAATGGCTGAAGCTAGAAATTAGAGGTCTTGATTTAAAACTATAAGCTCTGCTAAAATCTAACTATACTCTTTTATTATAAACCCTAACTCTAAATTCTAATCTAACTATAAAAAAAATCATACAAAATGCATACCAAAATTTTTTGTAAATTTCATATTAAAATATTTAAATTTCTAGCTTCAACTACGACAATAAATAATCCTAACAGTTACTCTAACCCTAAAGTTAATTTGATAGAATATAAGAAACTGCTCTGCTTTAGACAACTTCCAAATTAGTATAATAAGTAGATTATGTAAATTTTACAAATCCTGTATTTTATTATTGTTTAACGATAGTAATATGCAGGATTCACAAAATTCACAGAATTCGCTTATTGTACTAATTGAAAACAGCAATAATTGATAATACATTCAAATCTTTTTTATTTAAAAAAATGGTTTATTTACTACAATTAAAAAAGAACAATAAAAAAAAAAACTAGTTCCGGTTCCCAAATTACTATTTCAGAAATATGAACAAGAAAAAAATAAACACTATTTCTGAAACACGAACATATGAGAAAAAAATACAAATTCTATTTCTGAAATATGAACATATGAAAAAAAATGAAAAAATGTTCAAAGAAACAAAAAAGCAAACAAGCAAAAACAAGTATTTGTCATTTTGTACTAGCTCAGGTTCCCGAACTTCATTTTCAACACCACTTCAGTACCTTAGCAAAACACAACCCTACGTAAAAGAAAACGTTAATAAAACTAAAAAAATAACTAAAGAAACAAAAGAACAAAAAACAAAAACTAGCACTTATCTTTCTGTACCACATCAGCGAATTATATAAATGTAATCTTACGTAAGTTATTACAGCCCGAAAACTTGCGCAAGAATTACGAATCGACGCTAAATCTTTCGCAATTTTCAATTACGGAATATTACGAAATACATATGTAAAAAATTACGCAATATTACATCACAATAATTCAAAATAAATCGCAACAATGCGCATATCAATAAACTAATGCGTGCTGGAGGTAATATTTTGATATTTTCGCATTGTTTTGCAATATTTTGGATCTTTCGCATTGTTTCGCAATATTTGGCAAATTTTCGCAAATTTTTAAAATGTTTTAAAAAATAAACAAACGATATACATATTCACATAATCATGCTTTTTTACAGGTTTTCACTTTATTTCGCAAGGTTTCGCAATTTACTATAAAATTTTACATTTTTTTATTTATTATTATTTTTTTATTTATTATTATTTTTTTATTTATTATTATTATATATTATACATATTATATTATATATTATATTTTAATTATTATACATTTTTTACAGTATTGTTTTTACATTATTATATATTATTTTAACTACTTTCGCACTTCTTCGCATCTAATTCTATCACTATATACAAAAAACTAGCCCTACACACTTATTTTCGTTCACCTACAGTTAGCTATTATCTTCGCTTCTTTGTTTTCTATTGTCTTCGCTTTGACTACTTCTTTTGTTTTGGCTATAAACTTCGTTTCGCACTCTTTTTCTAAAAACTTCAAAATAAAAAACATTTCTTAGAAGTGTTGGTGTTCTTGCAAATTGCCGAGGAAAGTCGCAAAGGTTCGAAGGAGTTAGGAATAAATAAACTAAAATAAAAATTAAAAAAATAAGTAAAAAAAAAAAAAAAAAACCAAAAGTGTAAGCAAACTAATAAAAAAAAATAAACGAAGCCCAAATCTTCGTAAGAGTTCGCGTTCTTGCAAATTCTGAAATTGTGAAAGCCGTGTTAATGTTCTTGCAAAATGCCAAAAAAGTCACAAAGTGCCGAAAAAGTCTGTGTTGTTTTTTTTGCGGAAGTAAGGATTCTGTACTCGCAAAGTGCCGAAATAAAATAAATTAATAAAAAATTTTAAAATAAAACAAAAAAAAACAAAAACAAAAAACACGAAACGAAAAAATAAATGACGCGAAACCTTGCGAAAACTTGCACAAACTTGCAAAACCTTGCGAAAACTTGCGAAAACTAGCGCCTAACTAAATAATTTCTCTAAAGAAGCGTTCTTGGTGTTCTTGAAAGTATCAGAAGTCTGAATAAACATGCACAAGGTTTCGAAAAGTTGTATGTTTTCTTGCAAAGGTGCTGAAATAAAAAATAAAATTAAAAAAATTAAAAAATAAAAAAAATAGAAAAATGAAAACAAAAAAATGAAACGAAAACAAAAAATGAAACGAACGAAACGAAATAAAAACAAAAAAGCAAAAAAAAAACCAAAATAGAAGATCTAGTTATAAACAAAAGATCTAATCTGATCTTGTAGTACAGAATTTGAATATCATCGAACTATTTCGAACTATTTCGAAAAATCAGTCTAACGTGTGATCCAGGTTACAGATCTACTGCTCCTGATCCAGCTTGGTTTCCTAGTCCTAAAATATTTTGAAAGGGATCGAAATATTTCATAACCTATTTCGAAATATTTCGAAATTACTTTCGTAATATTTCGAAAATTTGATATTTCAAAATATTTCGAAAAATATTACGTAATATTTTGCTTATATTACGGTTCGTAAGATCTTATATAAGATTACGCTATTATAAATTTGCTGATGCAGTTCCAATTTCCAAATCACCATTTCTAGTACATTAATAAAACACATACTACAAGAAAAAAAAAGCTGAAAAAACATTTGAAAAATGAAAAACAAACAAGCAAGAACTAGTACTTGTCTTTTTATACCAGTTCTAGTTCCCAAATCTTATTTATAGTACCTAGTGAAATACAACTCTATGAGAACAAAATTTAAAACTAAAAAGTATCTAAAGAAACAAAAGAACAAAGAACAAAGACTGGTATTTACTATTCTATACAGTTCCGGTCTCTGAATCATATTCCAGTACTCAAATCTATGTAGAGATGCATCAGTCCAGTCTGGTTCGGTCTCTAAGTGGACTGTTAACATAGTATTTACAGTTCTGGTTCGGTCCGGTCCTTTGGTTCCAAAACAGTTTTTAAATGATTATACAGTATCAATCTTAATGCATAAGATTTTATTAGCCCAAAATGATATAATTATTTACTGTCAGATGTAAACAAACATTATATAATCTACGTTGTATCTGATTAAGAAATTTGATTAGATGATACAAACATCACAGTTATGTTTACAAAGACTGGTCCTTTAATAGTCCCATAGTCCTTATTGGTCCCAGTTCAGGATCGGTTCTGGACTAGTCTTTTTCAAAACCAATATATCTCTAAATCTATGAGAAAAAAAAATAGTAGAACCCAAAAAAAATGTTTGAAGAAACAAAAGAACAAACAAGCAAGAACTGGTACTTGTCTTTTTGCACTAATTCTGGTTCCCAAATTTCTATTCTTGGCACCATTCCAGGACCCAGTAAAACACAAATCTAACATTAGTAAAACTAAAAAATAACTAAAGAACAAGAGAACAAACAAACAAAAAAACAATAACTAGTACTTAGCTTTCTGTTCCAGTTCTAGATTTCTGAATCACTATTCCTGATGCCTATGCAAAACATGATCCTACAGGAAAGAAAATATTAAAACAAAAGAATAACCAAATAAAAAACAAAAGAACAAAAAGCAAAGATTAATACTTATCTTTTTCTAATGGTTCTGGTTCCCGAATCTCCATTCCTGGTACTATTCGCAAAATAGAAACAAACCATTAGTAAAGCTAAAAAAACAAAAAAAAAACAAAAAAAAATAATAACACTTATTTTTCATACAAATTTTAGTTTTTAGCCGGCAACAAAAGGACGAAAAAAAGAAAATTTTAGAATAAAATAACTAAAAAAAAAAAATTAATTGTAAAGCAAAAACATGCATTTATATACCTAATTTAATTTTACTACACATCTGGAATAATAGGCTGCCAAGAGTGCACGACTATGCAGGTGCATAGAAAAACTTTGCTTTAAAATTAAACTACTTTTATTATTATAATTTTTATAATTTATTAAACAAAATTTAAACTTTACTTAGTAGTAACTAAAAAATTTTTCTTTAAAAACATATAAAATTTTAAAAAACTTTAAAAAATTAATAGTAAAATTAAAAAATAAGTTTTATTAAAAATATAATATCTTTATCAAAATTAAAGATAAAATAATAAAATTATTTATAAAAGAAATATCTTTAATTTTATTCAATAAATAGAGAGGGTCAAGCTTAAATAATTTTAAAAAAACTTAAAAAAACTTTTTAAAAATAATTTAAGCAGGCAAATTTGCCTGCTAGACGGTTTAAGGAATAAAATATCTAATTTTAACTTTTAACTAACTCTTACTCTAATTTTAATTAAATAATAAAAAATATATAAACAAATCTGGTTTTAACTGACCCTTTTTTTTTTTTAGAAATGTAATGTTTTACTAATAAAATTTCTTATAAAAATTATTTTTAGCTTCAAATAAATGCTGATACAGTCAGACCTCTCTAAATGCGTGATGAGGGGTCGATAAAAAACCTTGCATTTAGAGAGGTATTGCATTTAGGGAGATAAAAATCTATAAGTAACATATGAGTTGAGACCAAGTCAAGCTATGCATTTAAAGAGGTTATGCATTTAGGGAGGTTGCATTTAGGGAGGTCTAATTGTATTAACAAAATAATTTTAAATAATCTCTAAATTTGATAAACTTTGCTTAAAAAGCAAAGTACTATATATTTCTGAAAATAAACTACTCTAAAAATAAGCTACAATACCTTTCTGATTTTTTAAAAATTTCAAAAAATTCATTAGCAGTTGCTATATATAGAAGTCTAAATTTTATTAAATAAACCTTAAAAATACTATTAAGTAAACTTGTTTAGGACATCAAAATATACTTACAATAAAAATTTCATATTATTTGAACAATTTTTTATTAGTAGGTTTTTTAATTTTTTAAAAAATTCAATAATTTAAAAATAAGCTATCCCGTTTTTTATGCAATTTTTGCCCAAAAAAAGTAGCTTATTTTAAAGAATATATGGTATACTTCCTATATCAGCAAATTTATAGTACTGAAATCTTTCGAAAGTTCTTGTGTTATTGCAAAATCTTTCGAAAGATTTCGCATATCGCAATATATTTTGAAATATTTCGAAATATATTTCGAAATATTTCACTTTCGAAATATTTTGAAAATAATTTCGAAATATTTCAAAAGTGGATTTGAAATATTTTTCGAAATATTTTGTAATCGAAATAATTCGAAATATTTTAGAACTGGCTGGATCAGCTGGATCAGGATATGTAACCTGGGTCATGCCAAGACGCATTGGACTATATTTTCGAAATAGTTCAAAATTTTGTATTATGTATCGAAATTAATCTACAAATTCTGTATTACAAGATC
>QKWP01000084.1:469557-484163 GCA_003550325.1 Gigaspora rosea | reverse complement strand
AAAAAAAAAAAAGAACCAAAAAAATTAACAACGGGCTTAAAAAAAAAAAAAAAAATGAATAATAATAAAGAAGTTACAATTTAATTAGAATTAGTGCACCTAATTTTTGCATATTTTCGCGCATGTTGGGATTCATTGTTGGGCGGATCCGGAATAGTTAAAATTTGCACTCTCCGATTGGCTATTTCCTTTGTATTACCGCGCAAATAAGTGATCACGTGATCACGTGATCCCTGATCTGGATCAGCGATCGGGTTTGTCACGTGACCCGAAAAATCTCACCTACACCCTGGAGCGGTCTTTTTCACCTTCCTGCCTTTTTTCCAAAATTTTCGATAAAAAGTGGGGATTTGGTTTACCCCTCCAAAAGATCGGCTGTTTACTTTTCCAAATTCAGACAGACCCAGTAGAATGCAACCACGTGACGTGTTTGTTTACGAATACGGTTTCGGTGCTACTCCATACAACGTGCTCAATCGATATGGTATAGGGATATTCGAGGTTGGCCATATAGTCGGAAGAAGATATTAATTAAGGCGTTGCTTTAAAGTAGAGATATACAATAGTTGCATTTGTTATATAATTTTTATTCAAACTTCCACGGGTTATAATAGTGTTTTCTCTTTTCTTTTTTCCATTGGTTTTTGTTTCTTTTTCGTTAGACTAGCCTTCATGCTTTACCATGTGGTTTTTTTTCTTTTTTGTTTTCCTCTTCCATTTTTTCTTTTTGTATCTCTCGTTTTCTTGGCTTGATATTTTTTTTTTATGTTTACCCCCTCTTCTTATTTTGTCCTTAGTAAATTCCTTGTTAGTTAAAGGAATATGAAGGAGAGAAGAAGCCATTATGGTGTGGCACTTAGGCTTGTTTAACATAGTCTCTAGTTTTTAGCTTGTCTTCAAATTAGTGCGGCAGGTTGTACTTGGGCACTTTTTACAGCAGCCGGGTAATGTCAGATTTGCAAATTAGGAGTAAACAAGTGTATTATGTAGCGATATACTTAGTATCTTAATAAAATACTGGCGAAACTGCCTAAGTGGAAAAAAAAATTTAGATAATATAATTTCAAACAGTTTTATTAGAGATTTGCTATTTATCACCACTGGTGATCATCACCGGTAATCAATTTACCAATTAAAATTCAGGATCAGGTGTAACATGTAGATCAATTTTTGTGTAACAAAAACAAAAAATTTTTTAAAAAATTGCTAAAATTGCTTCTAACCTAAAATTTTGTCTATGAACCTACTTTTTTTTATGCAAAAAAAAAATTCCTTGCTAAATTTTACTATATACAAAGCCCTATCCTAAAATCTAACCTTTACCCTTACCCTAATGTTAAAAAGATTTAATTTTTATTTAATAGTTTTGTTTATTTTGTTTTATACATTGTAGATCACCGGTGATGATCACCAGTGGTGAATCAAAGTATTTTTATTTATTAAAAATAAATTTCAAAATCATACATTTTAATTAAAAAAATTATTTAAACCAAATTTAATTTTTTGAAAAATTTTAAAAATTACCAGTATTAACAGTTTTATCAGTATCATCAGTACTACTAGTATTACCAATTTCACCAGTTTCACCAATTTCATCAGTATCATTAGTTTTATTAATAGCACCAGTTTTACCAGTTTTACTAGTATTACTACTGTATTACCAGTATTACCAATATTACCAGTTTTACCAGTATCACTAGTTTCGCCAGTATCACCAGTATTACCAGTTTCACTAGTTTTACTATATCACCTAGTTTTATCTAGTTTCACTAGTTTCACTAAATTACTTTTTAAGTTTTATCAGTTTTATCAGTTTAACAGTTTCAACTAGTAAAATTAATAAGTTTCACCTGCAACTCTATGCTAGGATTAGTATTTGAAAAAGTGTATTTTAGATATAAAATTGTTAGATTGAAAAAATTGACAAGCAAAAATATTTAGCTCTTGTAATAACTATTTTGCTACCAAACTCTACATTTTTAAAAACTATTTAAATTACTAATACTGTTTATATATATCTAATTTTGTTTTTCTTACTAGTAATTTAATTATTAAAAAAATTTTTTTAGTACAGTTTTGTACAGATTTGCAAAAAAATTAAATAATAAATTAAATAAAAATCTGTACAAAATTTTAGACTTAGTGGCTATAACTACAAAAATTAAATACAATTTTGTACAAAATTTCAAATTATAAAAAATTTTGCAAAAATTTGTATTTTTTCTAAAAAAATTTTTCTAATAATATATTATATGGACTTATTCTTTATTATCTAAATTAATAATAAGATTAATAGTTAAAGTACAGCAAATAGCTATATAAAAAATTGCTTAAAATAATAAATTTACTAGATATTAAAACTAGATATAGTCTAGTACTAGTCTAGTGCAAAAAGATTTGTACCTCAAATAGCTCTGATTAAAATATTTTTTGTACCAATTAATTGTTAATTTTTTTAATTTAATATAATTATTAGATTATTAAATTAATAAAAAAATAAATTATATAAAATTGACTTGTATGCTATATATGTATGTATTTATATTAGTATTTGGTATAACAAAAACATAATATAATAAATAGCACACTACTAGATATAGTCTAGTACTAGTCTAGTGCAAAAAGATTTGTACCTCAAATAGCTCTGATTAAAATATTTTTTGTACCAATTAATTGTTAATTTTTTTAATTTAATATAATTATTAGATTATTAAATTAATAAAAATAAAATTATTTTTGATTATTTTATTGATAAAATAAAAAAATTTATTAATAGTAACTTTTTTAAAAATATTTACTATATATTTTACTATCAGCTATAGTAATTTATATATATGCATATATAGTAAAAAAATCAAATAGTCAAGCTTTAAAGCTTAATTTCATCACCACTAGTAATTCAATTTTGCTTAAATTTTAACCATATTTTTATTATATATACATTAATGCATTTGTATAGTACAAGCTTATACAACTGTATATTGGTTGTAAAATTAGTTAAATATTTTTTTTCAAATACAACAAATTGTACATATTTAATTATTAAAATAAAACAATATTAAATCAATAAAAATTATATTAAGTTAAAATAAAACCTATTTTATTTGATATTAAAAAATTTTTAATAATTAATTAGAAATATAAAAACTTTTACTTAGAGTCAAAATTATTAAGGTACAAATTTTTTTGCACCAGACTATATAAATTTTAAAATTTTTTTAAATATTATACTATAAATATACTGTATATAGTATTGTATTTAAATTTTTTTTATAATATAAACTTAACTATATTTTTATTTGAATCTTGTATATAGTACAGTTGTTTCTCGTTTATATTAACCTATTTGGACCATTATTATATTCATATTGATATGATATTAATAAAAATTTATATCAAGTTGATATATATGAAGGGATTTTAATATAAAATTTAGTTTGTAGCTTAGATTGATATTAACAAGGTTGATATTAATAAGGATCAACTATATCTTTTAAATTGTATTGCAGACGTTTGGGGATATTGGGGAAGGACCGGTAGGAAGGTGATGGTGGGTACCGGGGTTGGAGCGAACCTTACAAGGGCAGAAGTAAGTAATGCAAGTTAGGAGAGTGACAAAAATCAGGTGATTTTTTAGGGTGGAGGGAGGTAAAAAATGTGAAATTATATATAAGGAACCTGACTATTTATATATTAAAAATAAGAGAGAGGGGTAGGCCTCAGATAAAAAATAATCAGGTGATTAATGACACAGCCCTTACCAAAGTGTAGATAATACCTGTGTGGAACAGGGACTGCTCTACCAAGTGTACCACGAGGATAAATTAGTCCTAAAGGGATATTTGTTGGCATCTGGAACTGGCCCCGACTAACTAATGTATCGGGAACTGTACCGGTGATACAACTTTGGATCGCAAATAATTTGGCCAAGTATACCGCAGAATCATCTAAATATTTAATAATTGCTTTTTTTTCTTCGAGACTAATCGGAGTAAATGGATTGGCAGGAGGAGCGTTGGACTAGAGAGTTTAAATAGGCAATCCTTTAGTTGGGTTGCAGGTATGGCAGCTAGTGTAGAATCTTCGGGCGGACTATTTAAATTAGACAACCAAAAGTTGTACGTGTGGCTAGTTGTATCCTCATTCAATATAACAAATGTCAGGTGCCCAAAGAGGCGCCCTTGATTCACAGGCTTGATTAAAATAAACACATCTACCCAGAGCGGGAACTTCGATATTAAAAAAAAAATTGTATTGCAGACAAATTTGTATGAATTTAATTTTTTTTAATAAAATCTTAAATATTAATTTTAGCAAACTTTGCTAAATCTCATTTAGGTAATTATTACCATATAATTATAAATTTTTAAAAGAGCAAAGATTTAGAGTTGGTAGTATATAAATTGAAAAGAGTTGTTTATATATAAAATTTAATACTAAAAACTTTTACTTATTGTCCAAAAACTTGTTACCATAGTAAAATACTTTACTATTAAAAATTTTTTAAATTTTTTTGTTTGCTATTGTTTGGTTATATAAGATCATGCAATCTAATTGGCTAAATATATGAACAGTAATGATCACCTGCAGTAATATTTAGTAATACTTATTTTAACAATATATTTATTAGCGAATTATATATATGTAATCTTATATAAGTAATTACAGCCCGTAATTTAATAAAAATTTTACAATCGATGTGGTATATTACATAATATATTACATTATATTACGGTAGGACCCCGGACATCTAGTATAGAGGTTATACTTGTTTTTTTTTAGCAAAAACCCCTAAAATTTGAAAAACAAAAACCAGGTTTTGTGAATTATCTTGGCATCCAGTAGACCAATTTGAACAAACTTTTTTTTAAAATAAAGCTCTTAGTGAGACACATCTAATAAAAAAAAGTTCATTTAATTCTGATCACTAGATCAAAAGTTATTTAAACAAATATATTTTGACATTTTCAGCAAATTGGGCAAAAATTAGCCAAAATTCAGTTATGATCTATATGAGAGATGTCTGGGGTCCTATTACAGTTATATTATAGTATTTATTTCGAAATATTGCAAAATATATTGTGAAATATTGCAAAATAAACCAAATAAAAAAATGCAAATTACTCTCTTTGAGAGTCGCAATGGTAATATTTTGTATATTTTGTAATCTTTTTACATTGTTTCGCAATATTTTACAAATTTTCACAAATTTTTAAAATTTTTTAAAAAATAAATAAATTATATACATATTCATATAATCATGCTTTTTTACAGGTTTTTGTATTTTTTTTTTTAATTCAGCAATCATGCCAATATTTTATTAAATACTTGGTTAACTGCTTAGTTGCCAGCTTTACAGAAATAAAATTTTTTATCTAATTTACAAATATTGACTAACCTGGTTACTTTAAGAAGTATCTATGTTCAATCTGCTATAGTAGACTTTATTTCAATACTAACTGTATCTACATGAACTAATTAATATATCACTGAAGGACATCTACAACCTTATGTATCATGATTGCCTTCTTTTAAACCTTTTTCTCCTAGCTTCTCGAGTAGAAGGATACTATTAATGAAAAAAAACATATACAGTCAACACTCTCTAATCCGAACTGCTGGAACTGCTTTTTTTTACTATGTAAAAATTTGGAAAAGTTCAGTTTTCAAAAAGTTATATATGGATTATCTGAACTTTATAATAAAATTTACAAATGTTCTAGAAGATTTTGTTTGGTTTAGAGAGAGTTTAATAGTGTTTGGTTTAGAGAGGTTCGGATTAGAGAGAGGTGACTGTATAGAAAATGAAAAGGAAAATATAAAAAGAGAGAAAAACCTCTACTACCTAAATGATAACCAAATTCACAAATGATAAAAAGAAAAAATGGAAGAAAAAGGCAAAAGAAAAGTAAAAAGATAATGGTACTTTTATTGCCTGTGCTAGACTGTAAAAATTATATAGTACTGCATAGAGAAACGCTTCATCATAGTACTATATGTAAACGTAAAAAAAACAAAAATACAACTAATAGAAAATCTGAAAAAGAAATTTCAACACGTATATTCTTCCAATCTCTGATACATTATTTATTGTTTATTTCGTAAGCAGTTCCAAAATGCACTCGTAACGTCGATTCCAATTAGGTAGATGAGTTTCCAATTAGAAAAGAGTAAATACTGCTGATCTTTTGAGGAGTAAGCTAGGTTTTCTACTTTTTGGCGAAATTTCGAAAAGTTCAAAGAGGAGTAAGACAATACTTGTATCAAATTTAAAGGAGAGTATATTCCAAATAAAACTCATTTTTTTGTTGTTTCCTACTGTTTTACTACAGAATACTTTGTTGATGAAGAAGCTCTTTGCTCTCCACCAAAATTTCTCGTACAAGGGCGCCACCTCTTGCCAGTTATTTTGTAAACATCAGGAAAATAAATAATGTGCAGATTTGTGCAAATTTGCGACTTATTTATTTTCCTAATGAAAAGACGCTTTTGGCTTGCATGCTAAATATGCAAAAGAGGTTTCGGAAAAAGAGTTAACCTTTATAAAAACCATATTTCTGTATTATCCTACTATACATTAAGTATAGACAACGCTCTAACAAAAAACTTTTTGGTTTCTTTGGTAAGAAAATTTGGTTCAAGTGATCATTATACAGATTTTTGTATTATTTTACAAGATTTCGCAATTTAATATAAAATTTTATATTTATTTATTATAATTATACATTATATTTTACATTTATTTTTTTTTTTTTTTAACTAGCGGCCCTGTGATATTTTACATTTATAAAATATACATTTTTAATTAATATTACATACTTTATTATATATTACATTAAAATAGTATTATTTTTACATTATTACAAATATTTTAAACTATTTTCATACCGGTACTTGTTGTATCCAATTCTATTACTATATACAAAAACTAGCTCTACACACTTGTTTTTACTTAGAAGGCTTCCAGAAATTAGCTAATTTTTTTTTATTATAAGCCCACCTTACCCCCACCTCCACCTGATACCCCAATCAGTCAATCAGATTTTCTGATTATTAAAAAGTTAGATATAATATTTAATAGTAAATAACTTTTGATCTACTGGGCCAATTTCGATAATTTAATTACCAAAATGATCTTCTCAGTGAGAGGATTTTAGCAAGCCCAAAATCATTAAATCTAATTACTGGATCCTAAGATTGAAATAGATTTGTGTTACTATAAAAGTTTTATAATTTATTAAAAAATTATAAACCGTTTATAGTAATACAAATTTATTTCGATCTCTGGATCCTGTAAATGGATTTTTATAATTTTGGGCTTGAATCCTCTCATTGAGCTAATCATTTTGGTAGTTAAATCATCGAAATTGGCCCAGTAAATCAAAAGTAATTAACAATAAAAATTAATTTTCAATTGTTAATAACTTTTGATCTACTAAGCCAATTTCGATAATTTAACTACCAAAATGATCACTTCAATGAGAGGATTCTAGCAAGTTCAAAATAATTAAAATCTAATTACTAAATTCTAAGATTTGAATAGATTTGTATTACTATAGAAGTTTTGATCTATTGGGCCAATTTCGATGATTTAACTACAAAATGATCAGCTTAATAAGAAAATTCTAGCAAGCCCAAAATCATAAAAATCCAATTACATGATCTAGAGATCAGAATAAATTTGTGTTAATATAAATAGTTTATAATTCTTTAATAAATTATAAAACTTCTATAGTAACACAAATCTATTCCGATCTTAGAATTTAGTAATTAGATTTTAATGATTTTGGGCTTGCTAGAATCCTCTTATTGTGATGATCATTTTGATAGTTGAATCATTGAAATTGGTTCAGTAGATCAAAAGTTATTAACAATTGAAAATTAATTTTTAATTGTTAATAACTTTTGATCTACTGGGCCAATTTTGATGATTCAACTATCAAAATGATCAACTCAATGAGAGGATTCTAGCAAGCCCAAAATCGTAAAATTTAATTACAGAATCCAGAAATTGGAATAAATTTGTGTTACTATAAATAGTTTATAATATTTTAATAATTTATAAAACTTTTTATAATAATATATATTTTTAGGATCTAGTGATTAGATTTTAATGATTTTGGTTTGCTAGAATTCTCTCATTAAGAGAATCATTTTGGTAGTTAAATTATTAAATTTGATCCAGTAAATTAAAAGTTATTAATTATTAAATATTGTTAATAAATTGATCATTTTGGTCAAAAATAATTTTGCAACTTAGACTAAAATTATAAAATTCTAGTCAGAATTACCTGATACTTCAGCTAACCTACCTACCCATACTAAAATTAGCTAATTTCTAGAAGCCCCCTTATAGTCCCTTATTCTATAGTTAGCTATTATCTTCGCTTTTTTGTTTTCTATTGTCTTTGCTTTTGTGTTTTAGCTAAAACCTTTGTTTTGCTTTCTTTTTCTAAATACTTCAAAGAAGTGAAAAAAATAAAATAACATTTTTCAGAAGTGTTAGTGTTTTTGCAAATTGCCAGAAAATCTAGTATATTCTTGCAAAGTGTCAGAAAAATTAAAGCTGGTGTTTTTGTAAAGTGCCAGAAAAGTTGCAAAATATCAAAGAGGTTAAGAATAAATAAAATAAAATAAAATTAAAAAAAAATAAGTAAAAAAAAAAACAAACAAAAAAATAAAAAGTGTAAGCAAACTAATAAAAAAAAAATAAATGAAGCCCCAAATCTTCATTTTTCTAAAGTAAGAGTTCATATTTTTGCAAATTCAGAAATTGCAAAAGCTAGGTTAATGTTTTTGCAAAATGCTAAAAAAGGCACGAAATGCCAAAAAAGTCTGGGTTGGTTTTTTTGCAAAGTGCTAGGAAATAAAAGTTCTTTTCTTGCAAAGTGCCAGAATAAAATAAATTAATAAAACAAATTTAAAAAAAAAACAAAAAAACAGAAAACAAAAACAAATATATCAATCAAAAAAAATAAATAAAGTTCTAACTAAATCTTTATTTTTTTAAAAAAGCATTCTTAAAAATTTAAAATTTGCTAAAGATATTAGTTTTGTATTTTGCAAAGTATCAGAAGCTTGTGTTGGCTTGTACATAGTTTTGAAAAGTTGTTTGTTTTTATTATGTAATATTTTTTACTTAGTAGCCACCTCTACCCATATATGGTGTGATCATTTTATCTAATTCTAATTGATTAATATAATATATAGACATGATCACTACTTCTGACCATATATCTATGGTAAAAATTATGTAATAAATGGCATGTCTCTAAAGTACCAAAATAAAAATAAAATTAAAAAATTAAAAAATAAATAAATAAAAAAAAAAATTAAAAAAACAAAATAAAAACAAAAAAAATAAACGACAAAACAAGAATAAAAAATAAAATAAAAACAAAAAAGTGAAAAAAAATAGAAGATCTAATTATAAACAAAAGATCTAAACTGATTTTGTGGTACAAAATTTAAAAATCAATGACTATTTCAAACTATTTCGAAAAATTAGTTTAATATATGATTCAGATTACAGATTTACTGATCCAGCTTGATTTCCTAGTTCTAAAATATTTTAAAAGGGGTTTGAAATATTTTGTAATATATTTCAAAATATTTTGAAATTACTTTCAAAATATTTCAAAAATTTGATATTTCAAAATATATTACGAAATATTTTGCTTATATTACGGGTCATAAGACCTTACATAAGATTATGCTATTATAAATTTGCTGATGTTTTCTTTAATTTAAATTTGTTTTATTTATTTTATTTTTTTTAACAGATGATTCTATTCTGTCTTTATTTTTAAATAAACTAGCTATTGCTACTTTTACAAAAGTATCAATAATATAAAAAATATTTACTTTAAATAAAAATTAAGTTATATATGACACATGTAATAATATTATCTGTAGATCATTTCTGTATTGATAAAGTTTAGTTTTTGTTAGTTTAGAGTTAGGGTGAGCATCTAGGTTTAGGTTAGGGTTTGGAATATATAGTAAAATTGCTCAAGAAAAACTTTTTGTTAAAGCACAAAAGATAGTTTTCTATGCAAATTTTGAGTAATAAGCGATTTTTGACAAACTAATGTTTGTTTTGAATTTTCTAATTGTATTACATTACATGAGATTCTAAAATTTGATTGGTTTGGTGATACATAAGCTGTTGTCACTTATGTGACAAATAACTTTACTTTAAATAAAAACTTATTTGATACTAAAGTACTCAGATATAATCTGTCATAATATATCTATTTCTGCTAGAGGTTCCAAACTTTCTTGAGATTAACTCTAGTATTACTAACCAGTTTGTTAATGATCTTGTCAGGATTGTACTCTTTTTCTTAAAATTTTTTTTTATTATAAAGTGCAAAATGAAAAGAGAAAAGGCAATAACCAACTACCAAGAAACATAAACTACTAAAAAAAGAAAAATCTAATGCAAAAAAAAAAAAAAACAGACAAAGCTAATAAAATAAAAATTTAAAAAATTATAATATATAATACTTTTAAATTTAGCTTTACTCTAAATTTAGTTCATATTATATATAAAATTACATTCAGGATATTCAATTAATTGATGTTAGTCTCTGACATACATATAAGCAGTAGCATAATTTCTTGTAACTTTTGTTTTTAATTTGAAATTAGTAAACAATACATAATCTTTGGAGAAGATAAGCCAAATTTCTTATTTTTTCATTAGCAAAAATATTTTTTTAAAAACTTTAGGAAAAGCAAAAATATGATAGTGGGTTTTTAGTTTATGATCTTTAAATTTTTTAACAAGTATGTTGAAAGACTTTATTACTATTCTTCTTGTAAATCATATACAAAGAACTTTATTAATAAAAAACTTCTTTCTTTAAATTTTTTGTATAAAAAAAGTGCCACAGGACCCCGAACATCTCTTATATAAGTTATAACTAGATTTTGTTCAATTTTGATCTAATTTGCTAAAAATGACAAAACTATTTTTACTAAAATAACATCTGATCCAGTGATCAGAATTGAATGAACTTTTTTTTTGTTAAATATGCCTTACTAAGAGCTTCATTTTAAAAAAAGCTCATTCAAATTGGACTACTAGATGCCAAGATAATTGTCAAAAACTATTTTTCTGCTTCTTAAATTTTGGAAGTTTTTGCTAAAATGCGTAATGTATGACCTCTGTACTATATGTCCAGGTTCTAGTGCCATCTTCTGCTAGTTATTTTGTATACTAATATTTTTAGTTTGAATGCCAAATATATGAGGGAGTCTCTAGAAAATAAAAGGAAGAGAACCCTTTGGTTAATCTTTATAAAAACTATTATTTTGTAGTTATTCTTTTTTTTACTTTAGCAAATTTTTTGTTTTTTATTTATACTATATGAAAATTTTGGTACAAGTGATCACTAGGAAGAGATTTGTTTATTCTATATAGATTTGTTTTATAAACTTAGTAAAAAAATTATTTAAATATATTAGAGAGCTTACAGAAATTACGTAATTTTTGGATGAGTAGATGGGGTTGCCAAAATATCAAGTTATAATTCTGGTCAAAATTTTATAATTCTGGCCAAAAGTATAAAATTATAAAATTATTGATAACTTTTAATCTACTGGGCCAATTTAGGTAATTTAACTACCAAAATTCTCGTCTCAATGAGACAGTTCTAACAAACCCAAAATTGTTAAAATCTAATCACAGATTCCCAAGATCATTCAACTTTTGTGTAATTTTAATAGTGATTTTTTAGAATCACTAAGTATATTTCTTTAATATTGAATAACTTTTGATCCACTAGCTGGTTTTGGATAATTTAACTACCAAAATGTTTGTCTTAGTGAGACAATTCTAACAAGCCCAAATTGCCAAATTCCAATTACAGAATCACAAGATCGATAAAGATTTGTATTGTTATTAACAATACAAATCTTTATTGATCTTGGGCCTTGTAATTGGAATTTAGCGATTTGGGTTTGTTAGAATCATTTCACTGAGATGAACATTTTGGTAGTTAAATCATCCAAAACGGGCCAGTGAATCAAAAGTTATTCAATGTTAAAAAAATTTACTTAGTAATTCTAAAAAATCACACACAAAAGTTGAACAATCTTGGGATTTTGTAATTGGATTTTACCGATTTTGGGCTTGTTAGAATCATCTCGTCAATACGAGCATTTTGGTAGTTAAATCATACAAAACAAACTAGTGAATCAAAAGTTATTATCAATTTCAAAAATTCAAAAATTGGGCATATAAATAATTTTTAAAAAAATATAAAATTTGATTGGCTAATAGGATATAGGTGTGGGTGGGTGGGTAAAATTTTGAAATTTATTAGTAACAAAAAATTACGTAATTTCTGGAAGCTCTCTTAAATAAATTTAGTACAGTATAATAAAAGTTTAAAGTATATATGTTATATATCATTTCACAATTCATATCAATTTTAAAATGGCACATATCAATTTAAAATTGCAATTTGACATATATTAAATAATAAATAATATTTTTATCCCAGTTCTGACCCTTTTAACATAGTTATGTACAACGTAATTCAACAGAGATCACATAACTTTTGAATTCTTGCACTTTAACCAATAGTTAGATTATACAAAATCCTATGGTTTATGTCATCTATAGTCATCAAAGAATGTAGATTAGTCTGAAATTTGGATGTCGATCTTTAGTCATGTGGAAGAATTTTTATTGGCCAAAATCATACTAAGTCTCTGGTTAATAAAAAACTACTAACACTAATTGTTAAGCAAAATTTATAGTTAAACTTTTATTTAAAGTTAAAAAAATATATATATTTAAAGCTGGATGAATTATTCAACCAGCTTGTTTTTAATCACTAATACAAGATTTTCTGATAAAGAAAAAAAAAAAGGCTTTCATAAAAAAACCACATTTTTTTTATAAAGTTTCGATATTATCTAATTTATCTAATTCCTCATAAATACTATTTGGAATTCTTCAGTAAGTTTTATACTTTTTTACTGCATATTCTACTAATGTTTCACTAAGACCATTTCTATAAAGATCCATATAATGCCAACAATTTTTTGAAAATTTTTTGATAGTTGTTAAAGACACTGAATCAAGACTTTCAGGTACAGTTGTCTGTAATCCCGCCCATGAATAGTTACAAATTTCATATGCATGTCTTTTAGCAGCCCTCAATATCTTTCAATAAAGTTTAACTTGCAGTGAAATTCAGAAAAAACAATACATTTATGTTCCGCATTTTCAATTAGATCTTTAATTGCATTTTTTTGAGCAAGAAAATCAGGTTCAAGAGATATTACACAGCATGCACAACAAGAAATTCTTAAACTATCTTTGATTTTTTCTTTACATTTTTTACATTCTAGAACTATCCCTTCGGGTGGCCATTTTTTCATTCTACTAGCACTTGTCTAATGCCTTAAGGTTTGCCTCAAAGCTCCTTATCCAATTTACTATATAGCGCTTCATATAACTCTATATCTGAATCTTCTTTTGGAAAGACTATTGATTGTAATTGATTATTTTCTCCAAAGTAAGTATTATGCATAATTGGTTGTTTTCCACCTAGGCCTAGATTTATTCTGCTTGCAATCAAAGCATCTTCACTAAATGCATCATGGTTAGAACTATTATCGAAAGCAAACACAGCCATGCAATCAGGATATAATACCTCAAAAATAGAAATGACCTTGTACTTGATTTGTTCGAAAAAGTGGTTCATGGTCCAGTAACCTTCTTGATTTACACCAGGTATCAAATAACATTGTACTTCTTTAGAGATATTCAAATAGCTTTCTATATTAGATTGTTGTAAATATAGATGTCCATCAACTTTCATAAGAAATTCACTAACCATAATCAATCTTCTATTTCCTTTTTTTCGTAGTGGCATCTTCTCATTTTTAGTCCATACACTACATGTACCATCATTGGAATAAAATATACACTCATCATATACTATAAGAATCGTTTTTTTTTTCCTTGAAGTAAATTAGGACATATCCTTTTCATAAATTCAGCTTCATATTTTGATATATATTTTTCATACTCAAATATTTTTTCTAAAAATTTTTTTGATACTCCAAAACATCTTTTCTCTTATGGCCGTCATAGTATATGTCTTGATGATGTCATCTAAATGTATAACCAAGAAATGTTAGCCATCTTTCTGTGGTCTTTAAACTAACTTTTTTTTTTTTAGAATTCCAATAGGACCCTGAATAATCTATGTGAGGTCATATTTAAAAAATTGCTAATGGTGGCCCATTTTTTAAAAAAGGTTATATTTGAAAGTAGATATTGAAGAAAAAGGTTATATTTGAAAACAGCTAAATGGCAAAAAAGATATATTTAATAAAATGCTAATAGATAATTTTTATAAATCTTATATTTGAAATATGCTAATGAAAAATCTGGGGCATAATAAATACAAAAATTAAAAAATGCAAAAATTGGATAAAAATTATTTAAAAATAGACTTTTTTTCTTTTTTTTAAGTTTTTTTTATAATTTGTACTATTTATATTTATGATTTATGGCAGGTTACGGTTTATAATAGTTTAAAAATTTTTAAAAAATTTTTGTTTTTGTTTTTTTTTTTTTT
>QKWP01000084.1:435898-463189 GCA_003550325.1 Gigaspora rosea | reverse complement strand
TAAAGATAAAATACAATGTCTGGATCTGTCTAAAACTAAGGGAAATAAGGTGGGTTTATATATCTGTTGAGCTAAGCGTCGCTAAGCGTCGTTAAGCGTCGCTAAGCATCATTAAGCATCACTAAGCGTCGTTAAGCGTCGCTAAGCGTCATTAAGCGTCGCTAAGCGTCGTTAAGCATCGCTAAGCATCATTGAATGTCATTGCACATCAATTTCGCATATCACTATTACTAAATACAGTTATTACAAAATTTCCTTATTAAGTTCTAATTTTCAAACTAATTTCTACCAAGATTAAAAACTTATTCTATAACAATAGTATGAATATGTATTAAAGCTTATAAATAAATTTTAATTTTAAAAATATAATTATTGTACTATATAATCGGACAGATAATTATCATAATGCAGATGCATTAGTTTTGTATATTGATTATATATCAATTATTAACTATTATGGATATGTATCGATTACAATCACTATTTATATATTGGTTATATATCAATTATTAACTATCATGGATATATATCGATTATAATCACTATTGATAGAAATTAGCAGAGGTGCTAGTAACCGATATATATCCACTTGGTTAGTAATCGATATATACTATATATAAAATTTGCTGATGTCATAGTAGGTTTTTTATAATATAATGGTACTAATGTTCTTACGTTCTTTTCTTTAGAATGAACATAGTATGATTAACAAGAACGGACATATCATGATAGTTAGGTTTTTTAATATAAGTACTAATATTCTTACATTCTTTTTTTAGAATGAACATAGTATAATTGTTGGAATAAGAAGAATAAGAACGAATATATTATAGTAGATTTTTTTTATTTTATAAATATAAAGGTACTAACGTTCTTTTCTTTAAAACAAACATAGTACGATTGTTGAAATAGAATAGATATATTATGGTTGTTTTTTTTTTATGGTACTAATGTTCTTTTCTTTAGAATATAGTACAATTGGAATGGAACGTAGCTAGAATGGGCATAGCACAAAAATTAGTATATGCTTTTATTTTTATATAGTATTAACATTTCTTCTTTTTTTTTAAAATAACATAGTACGATTGTTAGTTAGTATGGCTGTAGTAGTAGAATAGCATGATAGTTGAGTGGGTCATAGTATGATAGTTTGGATGTAGTATGATAGAGGATTCAGTTTATGTTGTAAATGTATTTTTTAAAATAATAAATTTGAATTTTTTTATTTCGAATATCTAAAATAATAAATTTCGAATTTTTTTTTTTTGAATAATAACATTTTATTTTATTTAATGTAATGTTATATTTATTTATTTTATTTTTTCGGGTTTACTAAAATGCACCTATGGTATTGAACACCATGTTACACAAAACTATTAGAATAGCCAATCAAAATTTAAGATCAGGTATAACATAAAATTTGGTTTTTTTTTGTTTATTTTTTAAAAAAATATTTATAACTTAAAATTTTGCTTATGAAACCACTTTTGGGGCCCTAATAAAAAATATTTCTTGCTAAATTTTGGTATAAACTATGCCCCCTGCTCCATCCCAGGTTTCACCCTAATCTAAGGTAATAAAAATTTATTTTTTTGTTTTATAAAAGTTTATTTTTTGTGTTTTTGTTACACAAATTTGCAAATCTAATTTATCTATGGTGTTCAACACCATAGATGCATTTTATAATTACTATATTTTTTTTATTTATTTTATTTTTTTTTTTTTAACTTTGTAACCTGTCTGATTTTTATTAGCAAAATTACATAAAAGCTACATAATTTTATATACTAACAGTAATGACCGAACTAAGCCGGCTGCCCGAATTGGTGCCCAACTTTGGCTACTGCACTGAAAATGCTTTGCTCATACTCAAACGACGGTCTTCCCCATCAGTAAGAAGTATAGTACCGCCTGGCTTCAGAAACCAACCACAGGATCCATTCCACCTAAAAACTTCTTCTCTGAGCTTCTCATAAAGAAGAATAAAAAAAGGGGAAAAGACTAAAAAGGAGGACAATACCTAAATGACTAACCAAAAAACCAACCAAAAATACAACCAAACGAAAAAAAAACAAAAAAAAGAAAAACCAAAGAAAAAGCAAAGAAAGAATAGAAACTGTAGATGCTAACATGTCTAACATAAACGATAAAAATTATATAATACCACAAGACTAATGTCTATCGATGTATTATATGTACAAGTAGTGAAAAAGAAACTAAAAAAAAGATAAGAAATTTTTCACATGCCCTCCCAGATCCAACCACGTCATTCATTGTTTATTTGTATGTAGCGACCAAATTAACTCGTGACAGCGCCAGTCCCGATTTGGAACGTCCCAATTCGGAAGGAGTAAACACTGCCGATCTTTTGGAGGAGGTAAGCTAGGATTCCCACTTTTTGGCGAAAATTTCGAAAAAATCCAAAAGGAAGTAAGACAATACTCGAAAGAAATTTAAAAGAGAGGGTGTAGTCAGAAAAACTCAGTTTTTTGTTGTTCCCCATTGTTTTTCCACAGGAAACTTCGTCGACAGAAGAAAACTTTAATCTCCACCAAAATTTCTCGTACAAGGGCTCCACCTTCTGCCAGTTATCTTGTAAAAGTACGCTTTTGGCTTGCATGTCGAATATATAAAGGAGTCCCCGGAAAGTTAGTTGACCTTTATAAAAACCATTTTTCTGTGTTATCCTACTATACATTAAGTACAGGCAACTCTCCAACAAAAAACTTCTTGTTTTCTTCCGTTGGTAATTTGGTTCAAGTGATCGTCAGAAAGAGTGTGATGTTTTTTATTTATTTTATTTAAAGTAATATTTTATTTTATTTAATATAATATTTATTTTATTTAACATAATATTATATTTTATATTTTATTTTATTTTAATTATATTTTATTTATTTATTTTTTTATTTAACATTTTTATTTATATTTTTTATTTATATTTTTTTATTATTTTTTTCCATATTTTTTATTATTTTAAATTATCAGACAAAAAGGAAATAGCAACCTATCATCATGGCAATTCTTATATGAATAACTGAGATTGGTAATTATATAAGATGATCTATTTTTTTTCATTTTATTTATTTGTTTTTTATTTTATTTTTTCTAACTACAAATAATTTATTTAACTGTGAATAATTTTTAGAATCTTTTTTGGAGTTGTTACTAGAGTTGTCACTAGAGTTGTTACTGGAGTTGTTACTAGAGTTGTTACTGGAATTATAACTAAATCATCACTAGAGTTGTTGCTAGAGTCATTGCTGAAGTCATCATTGAAGCAGTCATTCAATAGATTTTTTAGTTCTTTAGTGTTTCTTTGCATTGTTTGGTGATTAATTTTGTTATTTTTTAGAAATAGATTCTTTTCTCTTTATTATCCTTTAGTGGCTTTTTTTTGCTGTTTTTCAGTAAGTATTTTGTGTTTATCAATAGGTAGATTCTTTGTTTCTTTATTAGTGGGTTCAAGTCTTTCAGTTATTCTTCATTATCATTTTTCATAAGTAATTTTGTCATTTTTTAGTTGGTAGGTTCTTTGTCTTTTTGTTAGTAGGTTCTGTAATTTTTTCAATGGTCTTTAATTATTTTTGGTGAATAAATCTTTTTTTTTAGTAGTAGGTTTTGTATATCCTTTGGTGGTTCTTCTTTGTTATTTTTTAGTAGATAATTTTGTTATTTTTAGTAGATAAATTCTGTCTTTGTATTCTTCTAGTAAGTTTATTGGTGGGTTCTGTAAGACTTTGGCAGTTCTTCTTTATTGTATTTTAGTAAGCTTTTCTGTTGTTTTTGGGTTTGTTTGTTACTATTTTTCATCCTGTTTTTGCCCTATTTTTATTCTATTTTTTGTTCTGTTTTTCATTCTGTTTCATTTTTTTTTCTTGCTTTTATTCCATTTTTTTCATATTTGTACTTGACTAAAAAAAAATAATTAAATTTAAAAAAAGATTAAATTAATAAATTAATAAATTAAAAAAAAACTTAAAAAAAATAAAATAATAAATATATACATAATTGACTTTAATTGGTCAATTATGGGGTCACTATAGCAACATGTCTCCATAAAATAAAACTCTTTTTATTTTTTTAATTATCTTTGTTTAATTTTCTTTTTCTTTTTTAAAAAATTTTTTATTAGGGGTTATTTTATACCTCCATAGCGACCCTGTGATAGACCAATCAAAATCAATCACATAATATACATGATAACTAATACAATGGGTTGTCATATGAATCATATAACACAGAACGCTAATTATTTTTAACTATATGCGTAAATTTAAATCTATGCACGCTGCGCCTACTGCGCAGATCCAATTTACATCACTCACACAAGTCATGTGCACATATTATAATATATAAAACGTAATAATGTAAAAGATCCCATTTAAAAAAAATGAGTGATATGACGATTTGTTCTTCAAGCGGGGAATGTATTACAGGAAATCAACACCGTGAATCTCCCAACCAATTAAGTCGTAAATACAAAATGCCACATGCTGATCGACCAATCGACTTACGATATTAATGAAAAAAAAAATACGAAATAAAATGCAACGAAATTAAAATTTTCATTTTAAAGCCTAATTCGAATTTGTCTTAAGGTAACCAAGCATACTATTAACTATTCAGTTTATCTATTATATATCTAATTATAATCGCTTAAAGAAAATCTATATGGTATACAGTATATATTTGATTATACATAACCAAGACACAAATATCTTGTTTGTAATACCAATTGCTTTATTAAACTTTTAAAAATTCTAATATGTAAATGTTCGCGTATATGAAATATGAATTCTTTATTATTTTCTAAAAAAAATTATATCTCAATAATAATAAAAAAGATATACAGTAGTATGTAGTTAGTATCTCAATAATAATAAAAAAGATATACAGTAGTATGTAGTTAGTAAATTGGTTTTAACTAATTTTTATTTAAATTTAAAAAATTTCTTATAATAAACATAGGAAGGCTTATATACCAACGTTTATCAAAGTTTACTACTCGCCTTACTTCGTGAAATGTTATTTTTAGTTTATTCATGGTTTTTTATTTTGCGCAATGAACTGTTTTTGACAGCCTAGTAAAAGTAATATTTTATATATTTATTTTGGTTCCGATATATTTCGTTGTAGTATAAAAGTTGGTGGATTCAAGTGGATTCACTACGAAAGTCTCAATTTTACTTAGTGCACTTGTTCATCTTTCAAGGTTACGCGAGTTCCCTTTTGTCAATTGTGTAACGATCTTCAAAATTGATGGGACGGTCGAATTGATTGTCAGCACGTGCTCCCGGTCGATTCCGATATTACGCATCGTTATTCATTCTTTTTTTATTTTTAACAAGCCTTTAAATATCTCATTTTACTTCTCTTTAATACATTACTTGTAAATAGTTCATTAACTCTCGTTTTACTTATCTCATAATATGTAATTGGGTATTTATTAAAAAGTATATAAAGAGTTTCGCTTCCAAGAAAAGCGTAATAATTGATATAGTTCTAATAACATTAATAAACTGCTCTACCAATACCGTTCTTTTAATACCTTAATAATCACGGCTTATTGCTAAACTCGGCAACGATTTCCATAAGTCTCTCTCGTCGTGAAACCGCCATCTCTCACTCGCTCAAACAAGCAAGCCGATGATTACAGGTATATTATCACAACACAAGGATTTTCGCTGCACACATTTAAAACTTTATTTGTACACTTGTTATTTATCAGAACAATTGGAAATAGAAAATGAACTTTTTTAAGAGAAGCGCTAAAAAATTCGTCGAAAAGAGAGAGCACTTAAAAAAAGAATTCACAAATAAATTAATTGTTAAAAGAATTCGAAAAATAACACAAAAGATTACTATTTAAGTTATTTTGGGTTATTATGATTTCTTAATTTTATACGTTAATAACTATAATTTTATTATAGTACTTTAACGATGCGAACAATGTAGATTCATTTCTTATTTTTGAAAATGAGGTATGAACGTCTTTATTCTATAATACTGAATTATAATTTACTGTAGTCATACGAAAATTCTATATTTCATTTAATGATTCAGATCCCAGTATAAAAAAAGTAAATTATTTTAAGTGTTTTGCACCTAATATACAAAAGCCCTGTTTTCTTAATGAGGTATATAATATGGGATATGTTTATTAATTAATATTGGTTCTAATCAAATCTTGTTATAGATTTCCCATCGTTAATCTTTTCTTAATGTTTAAGAATTTAAAATAAATTGATTCCTTGATAAAAATAAATTGAATAATCTTCAAAACAATTTTGAAATTTAAGAAGTTACTATCGTCTGATGTTCTTAATTAATAAATTGCATACAAGTAACATTTTTTATCCAATTAATAATTCGATTAGTAACTGGGATAATTAGTTGAATAAATATCTCAGATTTTTCATAATGGTTAATAGGCATTGTTATAAATATGAAAAGAAAACCAAATTTACAAAAAAAAAAAAAAAAAAAACGATTACCTTATTCGATTAATTATTATTCGATCAATCATTAGAATAATTATTCAAGTAAATATTTTCAAATTAGTTAAACATTAAGGAACGTGAAAAAATTTTTCAAATTTATTTTTTTTTTAAAAAAAAAAAAAAAAATCAAACAATTCCATCCAATAACCAAAAATTATAACCAGCAGAACTTAAGCTTTTAACACAATTTGGAAGGACAAAATTTTTACTAGAACCAGGATCAATTAAACCATCAAAGACAATATCAATCATTTCATCGTCTAAAATATGAAAAATTTTATGATCATTAAATAAATGTTGTCTAACTTGAAAATAAGAAACTGGTTTAGAATAAGATAAAAAAACTTTTGTATATAAAGGTGAATAACAAGAATTAAAATTTGATAAATGTTGATGTTGTTTACATAATTTACATTGAAATATATTATTTGATCTCATGTTACAAAGTACGGCTTTTTTAACTGATAAATTTTTAGAAATCATAGCACCACCACCATTAATTATAAAAGTTTTTTTAAGATCTAAAGCTTCATTCCAAATTCTTGGCATTAAAGATTTTTGTATAAATTCATCATCCCATAAATTATAAGGATCGTTATTATAAAAAGGAGGGTTTTGAAACGAAGGACACCAAGGAAGATATTTGCAAAGTAATGAAAGTTGATCCAAATTAATAGAATGTTCGAGATTAAATGAAGAATTTAATGTGGAGTTTGTTGAATTTAATGAATTTGTAGAAAAAGAAGGATCAGATATATCGTTGATGTGAGAATTTGAAGAAGTAGTAAAGGAGGTTGTAGGCGTAAGTGAAGGATCATAAGAATTTGTATAAATACAATTAGGAAAGTTAGAAGTAGTGGATGTAAAATTTGTAATAGGAGTGTAAATAGGTAAAATATCTATATTTGAGATATTTGAAAAATTAGAAAAATTTTCAAGATTTTCAGTAGGAACAGTAGTAGAAACAGTAGCAATAGTACTAGAATTTTCATCAACAATCTTTGAAATCGAATCTTGATCCTCCATAAAATTAATAAAAGAATCTATTGAACTTGAAGAACATAAAGATGTGTCGAGAATTCCAATATCAGATGGTGAAAATAATTCAGAAGATTCAATTGATTTAACTGATTCAGGTAACCAAGTTTTTGCTATACGATAAATATCGTATTGTCTCATTTGAAAAACAGTTTCCCTCGGTAATAATTTTTCTCTTTCTCTACGACGTTGCCTTTTACGTTCATAAGATTCTTCATACTCCTTCAACAATTTATTTTTTAAAAGTAACCAAGCACGTTCAGTAAATGGAAGAGCAGATCGTCGAAACATAAATATGTAATTTTTATAAGTTTGACAATCTTCAAGAATTTCTTTATCAAATTTTTGACAATTATTTTCATTTTTTTCATCTTTCATTGATAAAATTTTTGATTTAATTAAATTTGAACGTTCAAATTTCTTTTGAGAATTTTTCATATTTTTTTCTCTTAATCCTTTGTTATTTTCTTTTTTACGTTCAATAATATCTTTCATTTTTTCATCACCTTCTATTTGTTTCTGTTTTAACCAATTTTCTCGGAGTGTTGAAGGATTATCAGGAATTGATTTATATTTGGTTATTGTTTCAATAACATCGGTTTTCCAATAAAGACTTGATGAATTTTTTTCGGTATCACTATCCCAATCACGTCTAGACCATGATGGTATAAATGGTAATCCAGAGATTATCTCATCAGGATTAGGAAATTCAGGAATCATGTCTTCAATTTGATCTTGCCTAAATACGTAGAATCGAATATTTTTTTTTTAAGTATATATCATCAAAATTTCAAAATTCATTAAATTAAAAAATTCAATAATAACAACAAACTACAGTATAAAAATAATACCTTATAGTTTTTGATTTTAAACAATCTTCACAACATCTTACCAAAAATTCAAAATAAACCTTACGAATTTTTGGTTTCTTACAAAATTGACAACCTCTGTCTAATACAAGTTTAACATATTGACGTTCATTCATACCATCAGGTGGAGGCATTTGTAAAAAAGGTAAAAATTCAATTCTAGAAGTTCTCCAAATTTCTTGAGTAGTAGTTGAATTTTCAGAACATAAATAACGATTAAATAATTTACAAACTTGAGCTAAAGAAAGTAAATCTTTTGGTGGTAAGTATTGACATATATTTATAAACATTTCAGGTGGTAAAGTAGGAAAAATACAAATTCCAAAAGGAATTTTTGATTTTTTACTTCCACCTTGACAATATTTTTTACGTAAAGACATTATTTTTGATTAACAAAAAAAATGTGACGTATTTTTTTAAAAGTCAAAAAAAAATTGTAAGAAAGAAATATTTGAAACTTTTTTTTTTTATTAGCCATGGGTATTTACACACATAATTAGATTGGTGAAACTCGGAATCGATTCAAAATTTCCGAACTCATAATATTCATTACAACATGATATTTACAAATTGGTTGAACTACAGAGATAAATGTAAGATAGGAAAAACTGTTTGAAACTTCAAAAAAATGCAAAATATATCTTTTTATGTATTTACATAAGTACATACATATATAACAGTAAAATGATGTTCATTTAATAAATTCGGCGTAAAAAAAAAATATTCAGCCCATCAAAAAATTATTAAACTAATTGTAGCACTGATTCGGAGATAAAGTTCAATGTCGGATATATTTACTTCTAGAAAAGATATTTTATTCTAAATTTAGTGACAAGTTTATGTGAAAATATTTTCTTTGTTTATCACATGTGATGTTGCGTGACGTTTCATTTTTATTGTTAGTTTATCTATTTTAGTAGTTTTAATCTAATTTTGTATTAGTTTATTTTTTTTTTTTCAACTATTATAATTTATGGTTAGTATAAACTTTTTTTGGTTACTATAATATTTGTATTTGTTTAAGCACAAATAAATAGCACAGAATTTTTTTAACGGATTGTTTCCTATTATTCGTATGTACAGTACCATAAGAAAATTACAAATAATTATTTACAGTTTACGTAAGTTCTCTTTTTTTCTAAAAGATTATTCTATTTAAATTTAATTTATAGTAATTTCATAGCCACGCGCATTTACTTAATACTATTTTATTATTTTATTTATTAATAAGTTATTAAATTCGGAGAATTTAATTAACCTAAGCAAGAAGTTTTATGATAACCTCTTGATTGGTTAATAAGAAGAAATTGATTAAATATAATTGGAAATGGCTAAGGCCGTGCACAGTCATACAATTTCATTCATTTATTGAATTGTGGATTTGGGAACGTAAGTACGTACTGTTTCTCTGAACTATAAAAAATTCTTAATTATATTTCATTGGCTATTCATCATGTGACTTGGCATGCATTATACATGCATTATAATTGGTCACATAAATTAACACATGACAAATTACTGTATTTTGAATTTTCGGTATAATAATTTTTCCTTAAAAATATGTAGAAAAAGGTCTAAATTTTAGTAGTTGCATTATGTAAACTAATCAAAAATTGGTTTACATTACTTAAAACGAGCTTAAGCCTGCTAAACATTACACAAACATCTGTGATATACATGAAAAAAATTAAGGTTTTTACCATTTATGTCTATACTTTGTCAGTTATACATAATTAGTAAAATTCTTTGTAAAGTATTCCACGAATTATAGATCTTCACCAATTAAATAGTTTAACCGGATTATTAACGACTTGATTCAGGGGGTCTGGTCAAATATTGTACTTTAATCAATCACATGAACTTTCCATTGTTTATGTTTTATCATATAATTAAATATCAATATAGACTACAATGCTATATCTCTATGCGATTGACTCGTGAAATTTATTATCCAATACTCTCTGCAGAACATTTTTTTATAATAAGACTTACACAACATTTTAGTTGGATGGATGATTTGCGATATTATTTATTTGACTCACGTTCAATTTATTCATTTTCAGAAATTTTTAATTGACAAGATAATGAATGAACCCTGAAAATGTCTAAATTTTAGTATTATATAATTTGAATTAACCTATTTAGTATAAAATTCGATTTAAATCGATTATTGGCTTTTGGCTAAAAGGTTCAAAGCCTTCAACTTAAATTATAAATGGCTTAGTTCTGTAGTTGCAAGCTATTTTATAAAGTGAGCTCTGACATCGATTCAATCTATAATAATACATTTCTATTTATTTTATTTTATGTTCATTATTTACTCTAACCTATACCCTATCAGATAGATATAAGGTTATTAATATTTGGAACATTCCTATTAACTTTGATTCGTGAGATCCTGCAGATGATATTCGTTATTGCTATGCATTTATATAAAGTTCTATGGAACTTACTAATAGATTTTGATTAGACTTGGGTCTATTTGATTTTGGTTTATTCTTTATTTTTGTTCTTTATTTAGTTTATGTTTTTTGTTTACCGTTTTAGTACAATTTAAATCCATACATTCTATTTGAATTATCTAAAAATCAATAATTTATAAACTTAAATTAGGGGCGTATTTTTTTCAACTTTTATGTTTAAGCGTGCGGGTAAAAGCTAATTAAACTAGAATTAAAAAATAAACATATACAATATCAATATAAATATATATTTGTGTAAACAATATTAATTTTTAAATTTATGTACCTTGCATAATATGTGTGCATAATATGTGTGCATAATATATGTGCATTCTAGTGGAACTGCATTGAATTAGTAATCGTTGAAAAGATGTCAAGAGAAATATGTATCAAGAGTGATATTGTTACAACAGAACAAGTGTGCAACTTACATATTTGCGCTGTTTAGTTTTTCTAAATAATGTAGGTTAAAATCTTTAATGTCTCTTATGAGTAAAGTATATTGATAGATCAAAACCCGAATGTCATTTATGGTCGTTGTATTATAATTCTACCACCACGTTACAACATTCAAAACCTCCTTACCTTGAAAAAAATCAACTCAATAAATCACAATCAACCACTATCTGCTATTTATTAATTGTTAATACATTTTGTCTGTTAATATCAATAATTTTTTGAACGATCGAAATTTTATTGGCGGTACGAACGGCCACATAAATCTAATCAAATCAGGCTGACATTCACTTTTTCAATGAAAATGCACATCGTATATTTAACTATTATAAAACTGATTAACGAATAGTGCTACCTACAGTATCTAGACTGATTAATGAGTTGTTTACGTAGTGATAAACGATCACAATCATAAAGGTGTAAAGTTAGCTATCTACAAGATAATGACATATTAGGTTAGTATTAAAATTAAGATTAGAGAAAGGATTGGGTTTATTATTTTGAATACTAAAAATAGAAAATTTTGTATAACTATAGCGAAAATAGCAAATTACCATAGTGGAAATAGTAGCTCCTAAAATATATATAAAATAGTATATTATAATGTAAAATTTATTTTAAACAACTTTTCTAAGTTATAAAGATAGATTGTTTTAGTAAAAAAAATGGTTTATAAGAAAAATCAAAAATTTTCAAAGATAGCACATATAAAACTTGTTTTTACTAAAACAATCTACCTTTTTTAACAGTTTTTAATTAGAAAAAGTTGTTTAGCATAAAATTTTAAATATAATACTTAAATATAAATATAGATTATATTAATAAAAAAGTTTATATGTGCTAACATTTGAAATTTTGATTTTTTTTATAAAACATTTTTTTTACTAAAACAAACTATTTTTATGACTTAGAAAAAGTTGTTAGAATAAAAGTTTACGCTATATATTTTAATATTGCTTATTTATTTTTACATTTTACTAGTAAAATTTTTTAATTTTTAAAATATAAAATTTTTTTGTCTACAAAATTGTGCAATTTGATTAGTTGAAATCAGAAGTGCGATAAGTTGCAGGAGCAACAAATTTCTATTCTCTTAATAATAAAATTATAATTATTTTGATTATTAGAGTTCCATAATTTGATTTGATTCAATTTAATTTGATAAAATATTTGATCTCAAATCAAATTCAAATACAGAAATTTCAAATCAAATCAAATTCAAATTGAAAAAATATTTAATTCAATTTGACAAATATTTGAAAATTTTTATTGCAACTATAAATACAATAACTATTTATATAAAATTTTATTAAGACAACTGCTTTTTTTATTTTATGAAACTGGGCTATTTTGATTAAAAAAAGCATTTTTTTACTTAGGGAAGTGCAGTAAATTATGTGATTAGGGTTTACATAGGTTCTGATCCCTCTCTAGCTATAGGGATATTGAACAATCAAATATTATAATATTTAAAATAAACACAAAAATGTCTTTGACCTAAAAATAAGATACCCACAGTTGACAAAAGTCACTACATAGTAAAGTCTAAATTTTACTAAGCAAATCTATTAAAATCACTTAAGTAACCTTATTCAGCAGGTCAAAATACACTTACTACAAAATTTTTATAAGTATTGGAGAATTTTTTATTAATTAACTTTTGATTTTTACTTTTGATAGAAAAATTAAAATTTTTTAAAAAAATATATTTACCTCACAATAGAAAAAAAGTCACTACAGTATTTAGGTTTACTTAGATATATGTCTGAGTTTTTATTCTTAGTATTATATTTAAAAAAAATGAAATTTCTTTCAGTATTGTAAAAAGTTTCTATTAAATTTAATAAAGATAAAAGCAAGGTCTCACTTTAACATTTAAAAAAAATAAAAAAAAGTCACTACATAGTAAAGTCTAAATTTTACTAAGTAAATCAATTAAAATCGTTTAAGTACCTTATTCAGCAGGTCAAAATACACTTATCACAAAATTTTCATAAGTAAAAAATTGGAGAATTTTTTGTTAATTGATTTTGATTTTTATGTTCAATGGAAAAATTAAAATTTTTTAAAAAAATATATATGCCCCACAATCAACAAAAGTACTACATAGTAAAGTCTAAATTTTACTAAGCAAATCGATTAAAATTACTTAAATAACCTTATTCAGCAGGTCAAAATACACATATCACAAAATTTTCATAAGTATTAGAGAATTTTTAATTATTTGATGTTTGATTTTTATGTTCAACAGAAAAATTGAAATTTTTTAAAAAAATATATTCGCCCCACAATCGACGAAAGTCACTACATAGTAAAATCTAAATTTTACTAAGCAAATTAATTAAAATCGCTTAAGTAACTATATTCAGCAAATCAAAATACACTTATTACAAAATTTTCTTAAGTATTAGAATAGGACCCCGGACATCTCTGATATATGTCATATTTTTTTTTTAGCAAATTGCAGAAAATTTGGTCTAAGGTCCAAATTTAAGTTTTAGCAAATTGATGTTAATTTTAAAAAAGGTTATATAAAGCATTTTGGCAAATTACAGCAATTTTATGCATGTAATATTTTATTTTTAGCAAATTACCTGCATTTTGCAAGAAGCATACCCAAAAATAAAGCTATCTCATTTTTTTGTACTACTATAATTTTTAAAAATTTAAGATGCTTAATTTTGAATTTTTTTGATCAAAAAATCCAAAATTAAGCATTTTCTCTTAAATTTTCAAGAAATATAAAAGTAAATATGCCGAAATAATGTATTTTTATGTGCTGAACAAGTTTTCTTAGGGCACAGTGTTAGAATCAATTAGTAAAATTTGGAGAATTATAGAATTTTTTAGTATTTTTATTAATAAAATTATATAAAATATTATAATTCTCCAAATTTTACTAATTGATTCTAACATTGTGCCCTAAGAAAACTTGTTCAGCACATAAAAATACATTATTCCGGCATATTTAATTTTATATTTCTTGAAAATTTAAGAGAAGATGCTTAATTTTTGATTTTTTGATCAAAAATCCAAAATTAAGCATCATAAAATTAAATATGCTGGAATGATGTATTTTTATGTGCTGAACAAGTTTTCTTAGGGCACAATGTTAGAATCAATTAGTAAAATTTGGAGAATTATAGAATTTTTTAGTATTTTTATTAATAAAATTATATAAAATATTATAATTCTCCAAATTTTACTAATTGATTCTAACATTGTGCCCTAAGAAAACTTGTTCAGCACATAAAAATACATTATTCCGGCATATTTAATTTTATATTTCTTGAAAATTTAAGAGAGGATACTTAATTTTGGATTTTTTGATCAAAAAATCCAAAATTAAGCATCTTCTCTTAAATTTTCAAGAAATATAAAAGTAAATATGCCGAAATAATGTATTTTTATGTGCTGAACAAGTTTAAACTTGTTCAGCACATAAAAATACATTATTTCGGCATATTTACTTTTATATTTCTTGAAAATTTAAGAGAAGATGCTTAATTTTGGATTTTTTGATCAAAAATCCAAAATTAAGCATCATAAAATTAAATATGCTGGAATGATGTATTTTTATGTGCTGAACAAGTTTTCTTAGGGCACAATGTTAAAATCAATTAGTAAAATTTGGAGAATTATAATATTTTATATAATTTTATTAATAAAAATACTAAAAATTTCTCCAATTCTCCAAATTTTACTAATTGATTCTAACTTTATGCTCTAAGAAAATTTGTTTAGCACTCAAAAATATATATCTTATTTTGATTTATAAAAATAGATGTGATAATTTAGTTTTTAGCAAATTACTAAAAATTTATATGTAATAATTGAATTTTCAGCAAATTTACTTGATTTTAGGGGTAGCAAAAACCTCCAAATTCATGCAGATCATTTATGACCTATATTAGAGATGTCCGGGGTCCTTTTAGAATTAATTGATTTTTGATATTACGTTCAATGGAAAAATTAAAATTTTTAAATAATATTTACTTCAATATTATTGGCTATTTAGACTATATATATATATATGATATGATAGATAGGGACCTCTTAGAAAATTACGTAATTTACTGCACTTTTCTTAATACAAAAATCAATTAATTTAGTAAAATCTTGTATAAATTAAAAATTTTAAAAGCAATCAAAATTTTAAAATTTTTTAAAAATTACAAATAAATTTGATTTGATTTGATTTGATCAAATCAAATTTATATCAAGGGTTTATTAAATTCAAATATGCCTAATATTCAATTTGATTTAACTTTAAGAAACCTTACTGATTATATTATTGTGGAATAGTACACATGACATTATTCAAAAAATCACACTTTCTAAAAATAGTATACTTGGCTTCAAAATAATACTCATGCATGTTCCAAAATAGTATGCACCTTATATAGTATATTGTATAAATAAATGTGTTTCTATAACTTTAAGTATACTGAACTACAGGAAAAATTCTTAGTGCTATCTCATTTTTCCTTTTGATACAATGCTGACCATTTATCATCAAATTTTTATAGCAAATAATTAACAGATAAACTAGACAATATAAGTCAAAACTCTTATTATATGTGCTAGGTAAAGTCAATTAATACATAATGAGATTATGAAGCATATAAATAAATAAATAAATACAATATTAATAAGTAAAAAATTAATTAAATAAAAAATTAGAATAAAAATAGCAAATAAAAAATAAATAAAAATTAAAATAATAATGAGCTAATAAAAAATAAATATTAAATTAGCAAATTAGCATTGTTTTAATATTGCCAAGTAGAAGTTTGTATGTACAAATACTAAAAGTGGACATTGAGATTGTTCTTTTATTTTATTTATATAAATTAAAAATCTATAATTTAGAAAATTATTTGCTACCAAGTAATATTTTTTCTATTTAAGAAGATTGATTTTTAAATAAATATTTATATACTGCATATAGGTACTATTTCAAAAATCTCTTTTGTATATAAAAACTAGGTTAATTTCAAAATAGTATACATGCACATACTCGAAATACTATACAGGTTATCAAAATACCATGCAGCTGTGCACTATGTCATGGTAATATGGTAGGATAGATTATATAGTATTTAGTAGAAGTTATACAAACTTGATGATTAATTTTTAAAGCTGCAATTTAATTGGCTCTTCTTAAATACAAACCTCCTTAAATGCACGTTGTAAACTTGTTTTTACAAGTTGCATTTATAGAGGTTTACTATACAAATTGAAATAAATTATTGTAATATAAGTTATTCATATATATTATATATTAACAAACAAAAAATATATAAATTTTATTTTCCAAATAAACAATTTGATATTTTTATAAGAAGTTTAATATGCTTTGCATGGGTGTAATGTGTTTGTATATTATACTCTAATTTGATTGATAATTTGCAAATTATTATTTTTAAAAAAAAACAATTTTTGTTAAAATTTTTTAGATTAATAATTAGTCTAATAAATTTTAAAAAAAGTTTTTCAGCTATATGCAAAATTTAGTACTAAATATATTTACTTAGCAAACTAGAAAGGTTGTCTTTGTCTTAATAAAATTTAGAGAAATCATTAAAAAATAAGTTAATTGCTGATCTGAATAAGATCAGCAGAATTTCTATATTAGAAATTGGATCAAAATTTCTATGATATTAACTATATACTGAAATCTGAGTAAAACAAATGAACAGTAGTTTTTTTATTAAGTTACAATATATATTAATTAATTGAAAGTTGTAAAGCTCATTGAGACACATATTACAGTAGTTAGATTATTCAAATTAGCCTAGTGGACAGCAAGATATTATTAAAAAATGATTGCCCAACTATATAAAATCTCTATATAAACAAATGTTGTTTATATAGAGATTTTATATTGTCAGCCAATCATTTTTTAATAATATCTTATATCTTGCCATTTACTGGGCTGATTTGGATAATCTAACTACTATTAGATGTGTCTCAATGAGCTCTACAGCTTTTATTTAATTGACATGTATAGGACCCTGAATTGTTTTGGAGTTATAATTCACTGTTTCAAATTTATGCCTTGCTGTTTTGAAGTCGTGTCTTGCTATTTAATTAATTAATTTTTGCCAATCATATATAAACAATAATCATTGCTTGATAATTATTGTTATTTTTTCTTCTTCTAAACCAAAGTTGTTTTGGAGTTATACTTCACTGTTTCAAAGTTATGCCTTGCTGTTTTGAAGTCGTGTTTTGCTATTTAAAGCTGTAAGCTTTTTTTGTTTTTTTGCTTTATTTTTAACTAGTATTTTTTTATTCTGGATTTGAGTTGTTTTGGAATTATATAATTGCATCATTTTGAAGTTTTTTGTACCTTTTACCTATATTTCACTTACTAGAATATTTTTATTATTATATATATACCCAATAAGTTTCTACGAGGCTAGTTAATTTTTTAATAGGTAGATACTTGGTTTAGTTATTTTTTTATATATATATATATTATGTATATACTAATAAGTTTTTTTGGGGCTTTGCTTAAACATTTTTTTGTTTTTGATTAGATAATAAGACCTTTTTTAAAATTTTTCTTTTCATTTTATTTTTTTTTTCTTTTTTCTTGTTTTTTAGTTTTTTTTCAGTTTTTCTTCTTTTTTAGTAGTTTTTTTTTGTTTTTTTGTTTTTTTTAGTTTTTTTTTTCTTTTTTAAAAGTTTTTTCTTCTTATTTCTTTAGAAGTTTTTTCTTTTTTATTTTTTAGTTTTTTTTTTCTTTCTTCAAGGGTTTTTTCTTCTTTTTTTATTTTTTCTTCTTTGGTTTTTTCTGTTTTTTTTCATTTTTTATTTTTCTTATCTTTTTTTATCATTTTATTTTGTTTCTTCATTTTTTTTCTTTTTATTTTTTCTCTATTTTTTTTCTTTGTTTTTTTAATTTTTTTGTTTTTTAGTTTTTGGGGTTTTTTTATTATTTTGCTTTTTTTAGATTTTTTTGAAGCTTTTTTTTTTTTATTTCATTGCATTTTTTTGATTTATTTTTTATTTTATTTTTTATTTTTTTTTATTTTTTTGTTTTATTGTTTTGTTTTTGTTTTTTTTTTCAGTTCAATTTTTGGATTTCTTTGTTTAATTCAGATTTGTTTAGTTTTTTTGTATTTCTTTATTTTTGTTTTGTTATTTTTTTTAGTATTTCTTTATTTTTGTTTATTTTTTTGTTTAGTTTTTTGGTTTTTTATATTTTTGCTTTTGTTTTTTTTTGCTTTTTATTTTGGTTTTTTGTTTTTTTTGTAATTCTTTTATTTTAATTTATTTTTTTTTATGTATCATAACTTATAATTTGATTGTTTTTTGTTAAAACTAGAATATAAGATAAGTATTTTCAGAACTAACTCTTTTTTCTTTAAATAATCAAAATGTGGAGTTTTATTAGAGCTATTATTATTTAAATTGGTAGGTTTCTTACCTTTTTTATTTTGTTTTTTTTTTTTTTAGATGCTAACAAAGTCATAGAATTATTAGATATTGTCATTAAAGTCATTATAATTGGTTGTTGTAGCCAATGCTAGACAATATTAATTTTTTTAACTTATTTAAAACCTTATAAAAAACTAAAGTTTTGGATCCTGAATTGACAAAAGGTTACTATAGGTGTTTTGATTGTTTTATTTAGTGTAGAATTAGTTATATTCTATCATTACATCTATATTATAATTTTGGTTGTACTTTTTTTAAAATAATAAATTTTGAATATATAAGATGACCAATTAAAATTGATTAAATGATCCATATGATGACCAATTAGTATCAATCATCACATGAATTATGTAATTGATTTTGATTGGTTAATTACTGGTTGCATAGTAACATGTCTTTATAATAACATTCTTAATTAATAAATAATTTTTATTTTTAAATTTTAAATATATAATTACAAGAACTATTTTTTATTGTGCTATAAAATTAACCAGTTATATATTATATTTTTATATTACAAATTTACAAACTTCTAATTGTAATAATATTTGTTTTTTTTAACTTGGTAACTAATTCAATCTTTATTAGAAAATTATATAGAGGCTACATAATTATAAATCTAATAGTAATGACCAATATGAAGCTAGCTGCCTGAATTGGTGCACAACTTGGTTATTGCACTAATTTTTGTAAGTACTAATGAAGTATCAGTCTTCCCCAATATATCAGTTAGTGTATAACTGGTATCAGCTACCTACTTTATAATTTAGTCCTCCTAAAAAACTTCCTCTCTGAGCTACTTATAACGAAGAATAAAAAAGGAAAAGATTAAATGGAGGATAAAACAAAAAACCTAAATGACAACAAAACAAACCAATAAAACAAATAGAAAAAAAATAAAAACCCCAAAAAACAAGCAAAGAAGAATAAAAAATGAAGATGCTACTATGTCTGTACAAAATAATAAAAATTATATAACACTATATAGACTAAGGGTTATATATATAATAAAAAATATAGAAAAACTGATAAGAATAATAAGAAAAGGTTACATGTGCCCTCTAGATATAACCATATCATTCATTGTTTGTTTGTATGTAGCAACCAAATTCACTCACTCATGACAGCACCAGTTCTAATCCATATCAATCCCGATTTGAAAGAAGTAAACACTGTTGATCTTTTGGAGAGGGTAAACTCAGGATTTCCACTTTTTGGCGAAAATTTCAAAAAAAATTAACGGGAAGTAAGATAATACTCAAAGAAATTTTAAGAAGAGGATGTAATTAGTAAAACTCATTTTTTTGCTATTTCTCAATGTTTTACTACAAGATTCTTCATCAATAGAAGAAAGTTTTAATCTCTACCAAAATTTCTCGTACAAGGGCTCTACCTTCTGCTAGTTATTTTGTAAAAGTATGCTTTTTAGCTTGCATGTTGAATATACAAAGAAGTCCCATAGTGCAAGTTGACCTTTGTAAAAACCATTTTTTTGTGTTATCATACTATATATTAAATATAGGCAACTCTCCAACAAAAACTTTTTGTTTTTCTTCCATTGATAATTTGGTTCAAGTAATTGTCAGAAAAAAATCTGAGATTTTTTTCCTAACTAATTGTAATAATATTAATCTATAAACTTATTAATAATTAAATATATTGATTTATTGATTGATTAATAATCTTATATTTTAAACTAAATTAAATAAGTAAATTAAATATAGTTAACTTATATATCTATATAAATAATTTTTCATACTTATTTACTAAATCAACTTGAAGTATTAACAAACTCAAATAGCATAAATACTTAATCAATATAATGTCAAATATAGTTTAGTTACAGCAAATACAATTATAAAAATAGGTAAATAATTTATTTTAATTAACAAATATGTACAATAAAATATCTAAGATACTTCTTTAGTAAGCAAGAATACTGTACAGATAAAATAATTGCCCACTTTGAAAGGTATAAAATTGTATAAGAAAATGGTTACTTTTTAAATTCTTTATTATTAAATTTATTAGAACTTCAGAAACAACTTTATTTTAAGAAATATTGTGACTAAGGTTTTGGGTATAAACTTAAAAATATAAATTTGTTAATTTGTGTAATTTATAAAATTCATGTTAACATTTTGAATAAACAAATTGTATAACTAGTAACCAATAAATCTAAAAGAAATTTTTGACATAAAACAGACCAAATTAATAAATTTGAATGCAATAAAATAATATGTATTGAATATTTAACTTATTTAAATAAAGGCAAAAAAAAAAGAAACTTCAAGAGCAAAATATAGACAATATTTGTACAAAAAATGCAATAGAGCCTAAAGATCTTAAAGATGCTATTTATAAAAAATAAGAAAGAAAATACACAAATAGATCTTAATATACTTATAAGCCTTTTAAATTAAATTAACAAATTAAAAATAATATAGATAAATCATATACAATCTTAAAGTATAGTCAAAAATTAAGCTACTTTTTTTCAGCAAAAGTTACACAATAAATATAGAGTAGCTTATTTTTGAATTGTTAAGTTTTTGAAAAATTGAAAACGTTATTAATAAAAGGTGTTCAAATAATACCAATGTATAGTAAGTGTATTTGATATTTTAAACAACTTTATTTAATAACACTATTATAAATAACTATAGCCTTCAAACTAGTACTTGCAATATAGTGCACAGTGGCAAAAATTTCTTTAGAGTTATAGGAGGTATAAAGTAGCATTAAGTAAAATATTACTTTACAAGAGCAGTTCAATAGATATTTATTAAGGGCAAGAGAGTATCTATTTAGCAAAGATATTTTTTATTTATTTAGATACAATATCAGATATACAAAAGATGAAACTATTTCTAAATATTGGAGTTAAAAGAGAAATCTGAGTCTGAGTCTTTTGTACAAAAAAGCAAAAAACTAAGTTTATATATTTTTTAAAAAATTAATCAAAATAATAAAATAATAAAATAATAAAATAATAAAACTATAAAACAAAACTATAAAATTATAAATGATAAAACTAAAACAATAAGCTATAAACAGTAAACTATGAAATAATAAAACTATAAACAATAAACAATGAAGTTATAAAACTATAAAACTATAAAGTAATAAAATAATAAAGTAATAAAAATATATGTTATATAAATATTAATATTCAGGTGCATATTATTTTACTGACAATTACTTCATAGACAACATATTTTACTAACAAATTATTCACTGACAAAGTTCATTTACTAACAATTAATTTTATATAAAGCACAATAACTTTAATTCTTAATTCTACTCTGATTTTAACAACAATAATCAGAATTACTTTGTTAATAAAATGAGCTTTGGTGAAAAAATTAAACTTGTTAGTAAATAAATTTGTTAGTGAAATAGAGTGTTAGAAGTTGAATGTCAGTAAAGCAAGCTGTACTATAATTCTTTATATTCTGAGTTTCTTTTGTCGTACTAAAGATAACACTTAGAATTTATAGTAGTTGGAAACAAAACCTGTTTTATAACAACATTTTTGAGATTTACTTAATAAAATTTAGACTTTTATATATAGCAACTATTGCGCAGATTTTTTAAAATTTTTAAAAAAATTAGAAGGGTAGCTTATTTTCAGAATAGTTTATTTTTTAGCAACATATAGTAATAGCAATCAGAATTGCTAAGCTTTGTAAAAATAGAAATAAAAGCTTTTTTGTTTATTATAAAAAGTATAATAAGTAGACAAAAAGCACAATTTTTACTTTTAGATACAATTGTTATCAAGAATAGAAAAAAGATAAAAAAGGTTAGCTAATTTAAAGTAATATTGTTATAGAACGATAGTTTATTATATTACCTTATTATTTTATTATTTTATTTTTATTATTATATTTTATTATTATATTGTATTATATTATTATCTTGAGAAGTTAGAATAGTTGATACCGCTTATAACGATTATCACGCTTATAATGCTTATAACAATTATCACGCTTATAATGCTTATAACAATTATCACGCTTATAACGCTTATACCGATTATCACGCTTATAACACTTATGATGCTTATAATGCTTATGACGCATATAACGCTTATGTTGCTCTTGTAGATTATAGTGTTTATCATTGTAAATTAACGCTTATAACGCTTATTCTAAAATTTATTTAAAGACACAGAATTTCCCTTAGTCAAACTAGACCAAGACACCCCACTTCTCCTTCTATTTATTATACATCTTGTGCTGGGATTTCTTAGGAACAGAAACCTAATGATAGCCCTATCTTAGATTATTAATAAAGAAACTATTTATCTTAATAACACCAAGTTTATTATCAAGTAATAGTAAAATCGATAATTTCTCATTGAATACTCTCACGAACTGCCCTTAGAGAAGAGTATAATTGCTTACAGACTAAGGAATTATACCTACCTCTTGGACACCACTATAAACCGATAAAGGATCCCTGTAGCCATGTCGCTGTTATAGTAAGGAGTTAAAGAAGGCTCCCTACTGTAACATTTGGTGCCTTCTGGCAGAAACATTTAAAACATTTGGATATTATTGAAGATATTTGAAAACCTCTACAACTCTAGCTGCTGCTGTTTGTCCTGGAAGTCTCTTTGCCCACAGACTCTATAAAACCTATTTTTGCTGCTACCATTCGTCCTGGAAGACTCTTTGCCCAAGGACTCTCTTTATTTTAATTGCTGTTTATTTCTCATAACATTTGCTGCTGCTGTTCATCCTGGAAGACTCTTTGCCCAAGGATTCTATCTATTTAACTAAACTTACTAACAAGATATTACTAACAATTAATTATTTTTGAGATTTAGTCAGGAGTCATAAGGCATATGACTACTGATATTAACGAATTATATAATCGATATATTAGAAACCACCTAGTAGAACATCATCAAAACTCTGCTCTTCCATTTCACTCTCTCCAACTACGTGCTCCTGATCTTTCTTGTCAAGAGTGTTATCCTCCCCCTCGCTCTAGTGGTCGTGTTTTTGCTCGAACACCTTTTGGAAGATTTTGGCATTGGTATTCTGGTACCTACTCCGCTGATTCCTATACCTCTCAAACTACTGGAAACTTTATTCGCCTGACTGCTACTAGAGACCCTGCTACTATCCGTGCTTGTATTCGAGATATTATTTTTAGCTGCCGATATCAAATAGAACTTGACAACCCAAGAGAAATTGCTCTTGCTATTCTTCAACGCTTTACCCATCGAACAACTTTACCTCCTCTTGATTTTGCGGACTATACTACTTTTGACCCATACTTAGACACCGATACTGAAAACTATAACCCTCGATATCCGGACTTAGGATATTCTATTATCGAAGGATCTAGCCCTACTTTTAACACTGTACCTCTTCTTACTACCCCTGAGGATCGCCCCTCTACTCCTCTTGGTTTTAACCTACTCCCTTATAGTGAACATAATAGTGATCTTAGCTCTCACACCCCTTCGTTCCAACATACTAGCCTACCTGCAAGTCCTACAGTTTTAGCACCTAATCAACAAGATATAGACCTTGAAAATTTCTTTGAAACTACCTCTACTTTTAATTTAGATAGACTTTTACCAGATACTACTGAAGAAACTAGTGAAGAAGACCAAGAACCTTCCCTAACCTCACCTGTAGACAACTCACCTCCCATTATGGCTGAACGAGCGATTGCTGATGCTGCTACTGCTATTAATACCTTAGCTGCTGCGTTTGTCCATGGAGGAGTTGAAAGGAATCTTCTTCCTGTTAATTTCTTTAATGGAGATGGAACCCAAGACCCACTCGAATGGTATTCAGAATTCAAGCGTGCTGCCGTTGCTAACCGATGGAATGCTGCCCGGAAATTAGAACTTGTCCCTGTCTACTTGAAAGGAATTGCCTTAGACTGGTTTTCCTCCCTTACCACTAAGCCCACTGTTTTTAGTGATAAGGATAACCAAGATACTAGTTTTAAACACCTGTTTCTAGACCGATTTGTTACCCCAAAACAAAAAGTTATGTGGCAAAAGCAACTTTTTGATGTCAAACAAGGTGCCAACTCAGTTGATGACTATATTAACCGGTTCAGAAAACTGAAGCGACGTGTTGACCCTGACGATGACTTCCCTGATGCCTTTGTAATCCAACTCTTTATCCAAGGCCTTCGTCCTGAGTTTGCTATAAATGTACAAGCCTCTGAACCTGCTGATCTTGATGCTGCTATGAAAACTGCTCGTAAATGGGAAACTGGAAAACTTATGGCTTCTCCTAATACCGATACAGACCAAGCCATTAAACAACTAACTGAACAAATCGCTCAACTTAGTATTAACCTCGCGCAGAAGCAACCACCTGCTAACCTCTCGGTAAACTATGCTGATTCCCCTAAACAAGCCAATCCGATTAAACAACCTCCTACCTGCCATTATTGTGGTCGAACCGGACACTTTATTGCACATTGTCGTCTTAAAAAGAAGAATCAAAGTAATGAACGAGGAAGAAACAGACAGTCCAATAATAACAACTATCGACGTGACTCTTATAGAAACAGATCTAGAAGTCAAGATAATAGAGACCGAGATTATTACAATAGAGACCGAAGCCGCTCTAGAAATAGAAATAATCGTAATGATCGAGATGACTACCGATCTAGAAGTCGAGACCGATCTTCTTCTTGGAGACCTAGCAACCGAACCCCCTCACCCTACTACAGAAATGTTAACTATCTTGATGGAACTCCTTCTACCACTACCACTACCAACTCACCTCTTAGTCCACAAAAATGGGAAACGTTCCTAGACAACCCTTCTGTTCGTACTGCACTATCTTCTTACTTGTACGAAGAAGCTAAAACTGCTAATTTGATCCAGACATCTGCTTATACTACACCTGTCAAATGTAATGTTAAAATCAATCAAAAACCACAAGAAGCTATTATTGACAGTGGAGCCTCTATCAGCATGATCGCACACCAATTAGTCCAAGATCTAGGATTAAAAATAGAACAAGCCTCTCTTAGCCTTATCATACCTGCTACTGGAACCCCTTCTCGTCCTTTGGGAATTATTCGAGACTTACCTATAGAAATAGATGGTGCTATTATTCCTATTACCGTTGAAGTAGTCCCTGCCACCTCTTACTCATTATTGCTTGGAAATGACTGGTCAAAGAAAGTTGAAGCCAGTTACAATTGGAAAAATGGATGCTACTCTTTTAAGTGGAAAAACAAGAAACATACCGTTCCTACTTCCTATGAAAGTAACCAACCATTACCCTCACAACCTACTGTTACTGACCCTGCTGAATTAGACACTTATGAACAGGAATACTTAGTCCCTCAAGAAGCTTATGCTTTTATCACCACCCATGAACCAGACATTACCCCTATCTCTGATGATGATACCAACCCATGGATTATCCACCAGCCTAGACATAGAAAGCGTGCCCCTCCTAACTCTCGTGTATGTAGCAATTGTGGCTCACCTGAACATCTCTTTGCCAACTGCCCTACCAACCATTGTAATCGCTGTCGACAGGATGCACATATTGCTGTCCACTGCCCACAACAAGTACCAAAGCGGCCTCTTGCCGTACCTGCAATTGTAATGACCATTTGTACCGAAATTGCCCTGAAAATATTTGTCATACCTGTAGAGCAACTGGACATATTGCCGTTGACTGTTCTTTTGGAGCCCTTAAGGAACAGAACCGAATTTGCCAATGTGGATGTAATCCGTATGATATTGAAGCCCATCGAATGTATAACTTTAGTACAAGGCTTACTCACCACTGCTGTCACTGCAAGAAACCAAATAGACCAGAAGACCTACAAGTTATTAACAATCAGTTTGTTTGCCAAGGATGTGTCTCTGACTATTATTATGAACTCCCTCTTGATGACCCTCAACGTATATATTATTATAGCCACGGAGAAGGATGTGGAACCCTTGTCCAATGTAAAATCTGTGGAGAAACTAGACCTACCTCTAAGATGAATAATCTAGAAAGCCTAGAACAAGCCCTTTGGTTTTGTGACCTTGAACACCTCTATGCTTATAAAGCAGGACAGAATGTTCTCTACAATGCAAACTATAATTTGTGGACCAGAATCAGACATTATACCAAGTCCAACAGGAGTGCTGGATCTAGTATGAAATGAACCAGACCTGTATCTTCCGACTTGCAAAGATTTTCTTACAAGAATTGGACCAAAGCCTGACTGAAGCCTTAGAACCTTTAATGACTGATCGTATTAACCAACCTTGGAGCCAGGAAGAAATGCAATTAGTACTTCGTGCTGAACATGGTATATTAGAAGAGAATGAAGAATTTCAATTACAACAGACCCTTGAAATTTCCTTCGACACTAGCCATCCTGAATTCTGTAAAGAAACTGCTCTCGCTAATCTTAAAAGAAACTTCTCAGACACCCTATTGACCTCTGCAAGTAATGTCTTCATGTTAAACACCAGGAAGAACTTGATGAACATGATGGATACTGTACAGAATGTGT
>QKWP01000084.1:406284-431410 GCA_003550325.1 Gigaspora rosea | reverse complement strand
ACATCTTGTACTGGGATTTCTTAGGAACAGAAACCTAAGGATAGCCCTATCTTAGATTATTAATAAAGAAACTATTTATCTTAATAACACCAAGTTTATTATCAAGTAATAGTAAAATCGATAATTTCTCATTGAATACTCTCACGAACTGCCCTTAGAAAAGAGTATAATTGCTTACAGACTAAGGAATTATACCTACCTCTTGGACACCGCTATAAACCGATAAAGGATCCCTGTAGCCGTGTCGTTGTTATAGTAAGGAGTTAAAGAAGGCCTCCCTACTGTAACAATATAATACAGAGTTATAATTAGATTATTATAATTATAAAGGTGTATTTGTTAAAATTAATTTACAAGATAAATTAGTATTAGTAAATTAGTTCAAATTTATTTATATTTATAACTATAGCATATAGGAGTTACTAATAAAATTAGAATATATATTAAAGAGTTTATATATTCTTATCTAAGTTGTATAAGCAAATTATTTTAAAAAAATAAATAACTATAAATTATTCACTATGAACAAAGTATATTATTGATGAGTAACAGTTATATGAGATATTGAACAGATCATATGTATAAAATTTTTAAAATGGGTCAAATAATTAATGCAACTAAATTTTATATAAATATGTTAGAAAATTTAATAATAAAAAATCTATCAATTTAATTTCTGGATATTATTTGCAACTTTTTTAGTATTTAAAGGTTCTTTTTATAAAATTTCAAGAGGGTTTATAATAAAATAAAAAATAATCTTGATTGTAAATTTAGTCAATTTTTTTTGTTTGTTTATAGGTAATGCATATCATTTTATCAAAATTGATAACTGATAATTTGAACTGTTAACTAAATTGACAAATTCTAATTACATATTTTGGGAATATCTAAAGCCATGTTTAGTCATGTGTTTTTGATTTTTTTTAATTAAAATTAGGGTAATGGTTAGTTTGGAGTTAGTGAAGTTAGGGTTAAGGCATGTTCTATAGTAAATTTATTCTCTTAATATTTTTTATTAATGCATCAACATGGATTTAGATAGCTGTTGTTTCTTAAATTTTTTGCAATTTTCACTTTTTTTTATTGTTTTTGTCTCTTCAAGCTAATTTATGGCAATTAAATAAACAATTCTATTGGCTCTATATTATATTATAGATTCAACTTTAGATAACCTTCTATTTTGGTAATATGATATGTATTACTTATAAACAAATAGTTAAAGTTGTAAAAAAATGGACTAACTTTACAATTAAGATTATTTCTATTTTATTATAAGCTATTCTTGAAATATTATAAAAAAAACCTCCAAATACTTAAAGGTTGCAAATAATTTTCAAAAATTAAATTAACAGAGTTTTTATAATTATCTAAATTTATAAGTTATATAAAATTTAAGTGCATTAATAATTTGACCCATATTGCAGCTAATCTGTATAACAAGTTGTATAACTAGTAAACCATGTAATTTAAAATATAGAAAAGCAAATTATTAGCTTCTGTTGGCAAAACTATTATTAAAAAAAAATTATATTATTTTAGAAGTAAATGTTTTAATAAAGGCATTTGTACTGTACTTGTAAATACAATAATTTAAAATTTTACTTGTTAATGCTGCCTATAATACATTTAAATTCAAGTATAGATAGTATTGTTAGTATTATATTATTAAGATTAACTATCATGTTTACAAATTTTTCAAATCCTGATTTACTAAGTCTGATTTTATCCAATAGTCAAAATTGATGCCAAATATGATCTGCTACACCTAGTACAAAGATTTGCAACTAAGAAGGCATTGTTAGAACTTCTATCTATAGGACTTCTTTCCAAATTCCTTTTACCTCGAATTAACAGGCAGAAATAGATATCTGAAAACCTTACAGAGAAAAACAGGTAGAATGAAGATATAAGAGAAAAGAAAATAAAAAAAAACCAAAACTAACAAAAACAAAATATCCAGATGAGAAATATAAAGAAAACCTATACTAACAGTGCTAACAACAAAACATAAGCAAAAAAAATTAAAAAAATTAAAATTGAACTATGCCCAGTACAACCATATCTGTTTAGAAATTTCTAGTTGTTGTACTCCTAATTCCAAATACATTACTATTCTAATTCCATTTTAGTAACATGAAACCAAAAAGGAAGGAGTAAATACTGCTAATCTTTTGGAGGAATAAGCCAAAATACGCACTTTGTTGAAATTTTGAAAATCCAAAAAGGTTGGAGAAGACTTGTAAGAGTATATGCTTTACAAAAAAGTATACTATACCAAAGGTATACTTCTGCTAGTGCTTCTGTATTTTTTGACAAAACTTCTGAGTTTCTTGCTTTACTGCATCTTCAATAGTACTATAGACTTCTACTGGAGAACCAACTCAAAAGGAGAACACTTTTTTAACTCTATTTCAGTTTCTCAATATCCAAGCCAGAACTCTGGTTCCCAGTTGCTAACAGATAAAGTTTTGTTAAGTATAAGTGTACTAACCTTAAAGTTTTGTTAAGTATAAATGTGCTAACTGTAAAGTTTTTATAGATTGGTGTTCTTGAAAAAGTTGGTACAAGGAATTATCAGAAAGAGTTGTTTAACATGTGTAAGCATAAACTTTAATCAATTCTAGTAGTTCTTAACAATACAGACTTTCTAATAAGTTATATATATATTTTAAGTGAAAAGTTATAAGATGTACATGCTTCTGATAAAATGGATTAAGGTTGTATCAAATATAAATATTAATAATATAAAAATATTATTTTCTAATAAAGATTTTTACAGATTTTTAGTGCACAGGCTATTTGAAAAGATATAAGAGTGTAAATGGCATACTAAATATACTATAAAAAAACTTTTTTCAACCTAGTGATACGGGCTGATGCCAAACTCTTAGCCCGACCGGCTGACAAAAAATTTAGGGCCGGTCGATCGGGTCGACCTTTTTGCAGAGTATAATATTTTATCGAAATAAAGTCGCAAAAATATGTGTAACATTATCGTTATGTTATTTTGGCATTTTTTTTATTCAAATTAGCTCATTCGTTAATATAAATTGATGAAACTAATGAAAATAACAATAAAACCTTTTTGAAATAATTCATTTATATACAATGTATTTCAAATTCAGGATCTTTATTTTTTACAAACATAATACTTTTATTCTAATCCAGGGTAAACATTGAATAGTTCAGAGTTAGTTTTTAAAAACAATATATTATGTACTGTGCTTGGATCTAATCGACTTCTTTTTTTTGTTAGAACATAGCCCGTAGCAAAAAACAACCGTTCTGAAGGTACCGAAGTTGCTGCGAAAGCAAGAAATTTTCGAGCCACTGCTGCTAAATTTGGATATTCTTGTCAATTTGTATACCACCATGTGAGAAGATTTTGAGTTTTATAAAATGGATAATCAAAGTAATATTTGTTCATTTGTATTACTTTTTCATATCGTTCCAATTCGTTATTTTCTAAATAGTCATTTTGAATATAGTCATCAAAAGTTGATCTAATTCTGTATGCACAGGGATATTAATAGTATTGCTATTAGTTCCATTATTTCTGATATTGTGTTCTGAATACTTTTTTTTTCTTTTTGTCAGTAAAAGACATTTGTTTAAACTGAGAATCTAAATAAGATGCAATATAAGCCTCATTTAAAGGTTCTTCCTAGCAATTAAGTATAGAATCTTCAATTTTTTGGCAGACTTCCAGGATGATGGATGAACTTAGTGACTCATTCATTCGATGTAAATGTAAAAGCAAAAGTGAAATGGTGGGAAGCATCATACCAAGGGTTGGATATTGTGAACCTCCAATTAATTTAGTTGTTTGAACGAATGGTTCTAATAGTAATGTTAATTCATTTAATTCTTCCCATTCTGTTTCTAAGAGTAATTTTTTACTCAAATTTTGCCCATCTTTTCTTTGTTGCAATTCAGGATGACGACATAAAGATCTTGCTAGTTGTTTTACAGCATCTTGTAAATGGAGTAACCTTTTTAAAACAAAAAACGTTGAGTTCCATCTCGTTTTTACATCACGAATGGGATCAACTATAGTTTGATCTTTTTTTGTTTGTGATTGTGCTGATGTTGATTGCATAGGTAAGGTCGATTGTACTTGTGAGTCATTATCAGATTCTGGTTCGAAATCATCTAATAAGGGCCATTCATCAGGAATATTTTCTGATAGTTGATTGAGTTCAATTTGAATATTTCAGAGATTTTGGTGATATCTATCCCTTTTACTAACCAATTATTTAATTTTTTTGCTTTAGTTAAAAGGTTATCGCATAAAGTTAGACTGTCCTTAATAGCCAATTGAATCGTGTGGGCAGTACATCTAACGTGAGGAGTTTCAAGAAGCCGCATTCCTTTAACAATAGCTTTATCATTATCAGTCGTTCCTCCAATTAATTTATCATGTATATTCCAGTATCCAAAGATTTTTGACAAAAATTGTTCAAGACATTCTCCAGAGTATAGATAAGAAAATTTCTCAATAGTTAAAACTGCTTGATACAGATTGAAATTATCAGAAAGCCAGTGGATAGTTATGCCAATATAGGGCATATGCATACTTGTCCACATATCTGTAGTAAAACAAAATGTTTCCATTGTCTTAGATATTAAGTTTCGTAATTGCTCTTCAGCAAATAGTACTAATTCTCTTACTTTAGTTTTAATTGTAGCTGAACAGGGAACTTTAAAACGGGGATCCATTTCTTGACAGAATAAACGAAATTCATTTTCATATACAACGGACAATGGTTGGCAATCTTTAACCACCCATGACATCAAATGGGAAGTTAATTTTAATTGCTTAGCAGGATTATGAGAGTCTACTTTTGAAAGTATCGAAGGTATAGTCAGAGTAGATTTATCCAGTTCTATAATAGCTTGTCCTTTTGAATTTTTTCCATACTGCCGATAAGAAAAACTTTGATGAATTCCATTAAGATGTTCAGCAAGGTGTGTAGTTGAAGTTGTAATACTAAAACTTTTATCACATTTTTTTCATTTCCATCGAGGATTGAAACTATATCACATGTGATTTCATTTTTTAATTTATCCTTTTTCATGTAGCCCCAAACCCAACTAGCACTAGGTTTTTTATTAGTAAATTTATCCGCATTATTAATTAATATTTCAATTTCTGTACTTTCAAGGATTGTTCAAGTGTAATTTGTCGATAAGCTTTACTTTGGGAAGACATACCAATGGTCTCAGATTGTTTTTGGGATAAATTAAATGATATAGAAGATTTTGTGTCTTCTGACAACTGACTTGAGTGTTCTTCACTTTCTGTTTCGGAAGCTTGTTCTGATTGACTAATTTTTTGCAATTTTTTAGGTCGGCTCAATAAATTTATATTATTTTCACTTGATGGCTCCGGAAGTTCAGAGGCAATTTGGTAGTGTTTTTTTTTTGGAACGAGTATTGTGTTTTTTATCATGATAATTTTTTTAAAAAAAAAACTGAGATATGTAACAAAGCTTATTTTCTTTGAAAGAGAGTGTTTGACGATTGAGTTGGGAAAAATAACACAATGTAAAATCAATTTGAAAACTTTTAGAGGTAAGCACAATGAAAATTCTATCGAGTTATTATTGATTACATGCATTTAATATACCTTGAATTCAATTAATATACATTCTATTTTATATACTTTATTATAGAAATTTTAATATCGAACTAAAGAATCTAATACTAATAGGAATATTGGGCTTTTAAATGCTAAAATGGGAGTATCCAACTATTTTTTTTTGCTTTCTTTTTTACTTGATTTTATTCATACAATTGTTTTTTTATTTCATTTCGATATAAAAGCAAGTTGATTTCACATTTTTTGCACAGCATAGTGCAGCTATACCTGTTTTGACATTATTACTTCCTTGGTTTTCAGAATTTATGAATTCCATTAATTTACTTTATGGGTTAGTATATCAATTCAGGACTATAGGGGAAGTTCACATGTATACACTTACTTTTTAGTCACATATTACTAATATTAAACATGGTATCAGTTGAAAATTATTGTTCAAATTTATATTAAATAACAAGTGCATATAAATTATTATTTAAAAAAGTTATTTTTGTATAACGAATTAAATGAAAATTGATATTGTAATATTTTTAATATTAAAAAAAATACTTTCTAATGTCGACCGGCCCGGCCTTCAGAGATGTGGGTCGACCCTTGACCCGCCGGTCAGCCTGGCTGATGGGTCAAGGTCAGCCCGTATCACTACTTCAACCACAAAAAAAATAAATATTCTTTATAATGCTAATAAAATATATAATAAATGCTTTATAATTAATCCTATGTGAAATAATATTATTATTAATATACAAATATAATTTTATATAATAGGATTTTCTTAAGACTAAATTAAGAAAAGATGTACTAGATTTTATAGAACTCATTTTTACCATCACATATTAATTCCTATTAGTAGTAAAGAGTTTGTTGCATTATCCTAAGAAATATAATTACAGTTTGTTTACAAAATGTTTAACTACAGTTATCAAAAGATTTGTTACAAGTGTGGTTATATATATAGAATAAATGGTACCATTGAAAAAGTAATCTCTTTGGGCATTATCTGCCTCATCAGATATTTCTGTAATCCATGTGATGATTATAGAATCTTATTGTCATATTTTAAAGAAAGATTATCTATATAAGTTTAATCTGCCTCACATTGATCGTGTCTACTTTATTCTAGTTAAAAAATTATTACTATGTATTTACAACAGTATCAATTACTTTTGCATGACTATCCTGGCATGATGACTTTAAAATGCATGGCAAACACTTGTCATGAATTCATTTAAAATACAAACAAGTATCTAACTAAAAATAAGCATTAGATATGTTTGTATTCCTATTTTTTTAAAAATGAATTTATTTATATAAACATCTTGTCAATTCTTTGGGAAAAATAACAGCTTCATTCTTCAAAAAGATTAATAGGATCATTTTATATTATATATTACATTTTTTTGAGAATGATGTAACATAATGGTTTAGAATTAGATTAAATTAAATTCCTGTTGTCCAAAAATTGAAGAATCTGAAAAACCCTATAGAAAAATTTCGTATATCGCCCAATGATACACGACTTTCTATTATGATGATTAATTCAACTTTTCTTAACATCGACAATATTGCAGAAGATGATGAATTAAGTAAAATAACGAAACTTAATTGGAAATTATCGATAAATATTTATGAGATATAGCATATTTATTAATTTTATCAAATTAATTATACAACTTAATAAATAGAAGTATTAATATTGATACTACATTCATATAGACGCTTGATCTTCTTGAAAGTCTTATAGCTTACAAGAACAAAAAAAAAATGGGTAAAAAATATTGAATCAAATTTCAAACAATTCAGGAAACGATAGATGATATAAAAATCTGTACCAAGCAAGAAATCTTTCAAAAATCTGATATAAACGAAATAAAACTACTTTTTTTTGGTGATTCAAAATTTACAAATATTTTATGTTACATGTAAAGCTAGATAATAAAAGTTAAATAAATATTGAATAAACTTAGCATTTTCTTTTAAAATTTATAATGATAATGATAATATTTAAAGCTTTAATCTTCAGAACGATAATATCGATATATAATATAAAACTAGATAATAAAATGTTCAAATAATTTCGAATAAATTTGGCTTTTTCTTTTCTTATACAATAAAAACTTTATAATGATCTCTCAGAATGATAATATCGATATGTAATGTCCTGCTGTTACGAGATCAGAACAGATTTTAATACGTTGACAGTTCTAAATTTCGACGAGTTTGTCACTTGATCAAGGGTGGCTTCGTGTAGTGGCAATTAGTTACTTCAGGTTGAAAAGGCATGTTAGATTTGGCGAGTGATTAATAGGGTTTCATAATCATCGTCTTAGTAACAACTTTTGTATGGTTTTAATAAAGACACTTTTTATCATAGTATGTATTAATTAATAAAGCAAAGGTGGGAATTCACTGTCGTTCCCAAAGGGCCATACGGCCTTTATTTATAATTGTTGAACTCAACTATTTACATTCGTAAGAATCATCTATATCACTATGATCATTAATATACCTCAGATTGGACTTATAATCGATATTATCCGACAAACTCATATGATCATGAAAAAATTTCTTACTGTTATTTTTTCATGTGTTATGACGTAAACATGGTTATTTAAATTAAAACTCAGCGAGCAATTCCCTGCCAATCATGATCATAAATTGCCGGATAACACCAATATTGGGCAATACAGTAATTTGGCAAATGATTGGCTACACGTGCCGCAGAGCGGCACGTGATCATTTGCCAAATTACCGTTATTCTACAATTTTTGCCCAATATTGTATACTTATCTGACAAACTCTGAATGTATTTCTTTCCGTTATTTTTTCATGTGTTACAAAATAATCACGTTTACTTGAATTAAAACTCAGATGGCAACTCCCTACCAATCATGATAACAGATAATAAATTGTCGAATATTGGGCAAATTTTTGAATAACGGTAAATTGGCTCGATTGGCCGCTTCACGGCATGTGTTCTTTGCCCGGTTGAAACAATTTACAGTTATTCAAAAATTTTTGCCAAATAATGTATTCTTATTAAGATTCCTCCTATTACTGATATCATCCTGATTACCCAGATTTTCCCGTTCCGACTTATCTAGGATGGCGGCCAGATCGGGATTTCTGGCCGGTAAGTCCTAATTTGGATTTTTTCCAAGGTCACGTGGGCACATGTCTGCTTCAGGCCACGTTTCCGGTCTCAAACGTAAATTTATCATTTTATTCCGTCACAGCTCCTGTCCAAAATGTGAATAAATAAATATTAAGATTTTGATAATTTATTATTCGTATTCAGGATTATTCAGGATTATTACTGTAATTGTCGGATTTTGTTCATTCAGGATAATAACCTTTCAGTATTACGTTCACGATTCTTTACTGAACCCCAGATCTTACCTTAATACCGAAAAAAATGCATTTACTTTATATTCTTAATTTGAATTAAAATATTGTAACTTATATTTCCATAATGTATGTATACAGTATACCCTTATTGTCGCGAAATAACGCGCAGGGATGAAATTACGATTTTCGACCTAAATTAAGCTTAATTCGGGCCATTATTCTAAATAACGCCCATGCCCGTTATTTCGCGACAATACGGTATTAATTTGACTAAAATGAATTAGTAGACAATAAACTTTAATTTTTTTTACAAATTTGAAATACTTCGTATTCATCTATAGAAAGTGGATAAGGCGATGTATGCGATACATTTCTGATGCTTCCATATATGAATAATGGCGACAATTGATACCATAACAATAAATATCCGAACGTCGATCAATCCATAATGAAATCTCTGCTATATGTTGTAATGTAATTATATAAGATATTGGATGATTTCGGTAAAGAGTTTTCATGTCTAATGATTTTTTATAAACTTGAAATACTTCATATTCAACAACAGAAAACCAACCAGTTTCGTTCCTAATTGGATTATTATACGTATGTTTTTCATAATACCATTCCTTAGGATTAGTTCCATTATTATTTCCCATTCCAAGATCATTACCAAACCATGGTCTTTGTGACATTTGACCATTCCAGGTTCCACGTGATGTGATAAATACACGACTAAAAATGGATTTAAGACCTCCATTTTCTAAAGAGAAAATAAAGCTATTAACTGTGTTAGCATACATGCCACCATGTTCATCAGAAGCCTTCCATGTGAGAGGATTATAACCACCAAGTATTTCATTTGTGTTATTAACTTTTAAAACAACTACGGTACCAGGTATATTATCACATAATTTATGAAAAATATCACCTGTAAAACCATCTCTACTACCTCTGAGTAAAAGCTTAAATTCATATGGAATATTTGTAATATCATAAATTTTTGAACGTCGATCAATCCATGATGAAATTTCTGCTACATGCTGTGATGTAGCATTTGTATGGTAATTGTAGAAGGTGTGGCATTATTATCTGGATATCTTGAAGGAGGTTGTTTTGTTATCTTCGCACGGTTAGGTAAAATTAAAGAAGTCTTGGAGATGGGCGTATTAGGTCTAAATTTTTTGTTAGGATATCATCCCAAATGCTTTGTCCAAGAATAGTATGATAAGGTTTAATTTTCTTTAAGATTACGTTACTAGGAATTTGAAAGTATCTGATGTAAGGAAGACAGTGCTGAAGTGTTGTTTTTAACGAATTAAAATTTGCTTCTGTCTACTGATCAAGATTTGGTGGTAGATCTGGAATTTTATCCTTTCCCCATAAAATAACTTTATCCCAAATCTTTAATTCATCCATTTGTAAGTCATCACGTTTCAAAAGAGTAACTAAAGCATTCTCTGGTAGAGAAATGAAATCATCTAAATCAAAAATCATGTTTGGTTGTTTTGAAATAATATCATTACAAAATTGTTGTAAGGCTTTAAAATTTTCATTATAAAAACTTATTTTGTAAACACGAGAAAAATTGAAACGTAACCAAGATGCCTCATTATTAATAAGATGATTTTGAAGATTTTCAATTAATTCTGTAAGTTTAAATTCTTCGATGGTGATCAAAAGATCTAATATATCTGATGCTTCAAATTTTTCTAATGAAACTATACCACCATAAATATATCTACATATATTTGGTAATATTACAGGTTAGTAAATTGAAAATTTGATTTATTTTTTAGTTTAATTGCTGTTTAAATTATATAAATATATATTTATATATATTTAACCCTAAGCTAAATCGCAATTAAGTATAATGATTAAAACTAATTTAAGTTCAATTGGTCAAATTATAAACATTAAATACTATATCTTACTTTATAATAATATCAATTTCTTTGATAAGAACATGAGGTAATTTAATTTCAATGATGCTGTTTTTCTTGGTGACATTTGTTAAATTCTGCCGAAAGTATAATGAACGTTGGTGCAATATGATTGAATGTGCTTTAAAAAGTTGGATATTTGGTTGCTCTCCAACTTCAATTGCTACATTATAATCATGCTCACTTTCATAAAGTTGAAAAATATCTTGGGAAAGTTGTTCAAAAAGATTTAAGGTCATCTTGCTGTGAAAATTTCGTCGCATATGTATTTTAGTCCAAAATTAATATATGCGCAAAGGTTGTACGTACGTACGTCAGCTGTTACTGTAACATAAGTGCTACAATAAATTGCCATTTTATACGTATATCAAAAAAAAAAAACAAGAGATACAATCTTCTTTGTAAATAAATGTGTTGAAATTCGGGTTCAGACTATATTAAAGACTGAAGTAGTCGGATGTGTTAATAATTATACAATTATATTATCTGAATTATTCTTTTTTTTTCTTTAGTTATAAATGGTATATTTTTATATTCATTCACTATTTAATAGATTTTATTTTTGGTATGTTACAGTTATTTTTGTAATTTGACGACATAATGTAACTATTAAAATATTCTAAAGATTTTATAATAGCAAATATTAATAAGTTTAATGCCAAAATAATATTGAAATAGTACGATCAAACAAGTATTTAGTTAAGAGGAACACATGTAGTTAGTAAATTAATCTTAGACAGCATTCGTTTTCCACAAACATTTTAAATTAACCTGGCTATGAAATTTTGTTTGGCATAAAAAGGGCGCGATCACGATATTTTGCCGTGACTACATAGTCTTTCTCTAAAAATTCGTACGTGCTATATTTTTAATATTATGAATTATTTCAAAAAAAAAAAATTATTCGAATTCATGTTTTAAAAGTTTATCACTACAATAATGGAACTTACATTATTTAAAAATTAATATCTTTGTAACAAATGGTTTCTATGCATTTACTTTGTATCCACGATTGTAATTAAAGTATTTTATATTTCCACGATAATATAATAATACGTACAGTAATATGACAGTAAGCTTAATTTTTTTTACAAATTTGAAACACTTCGTATTCATCTATAGAAAATTCACGACCATAACGCAATACATCTCTGATTTCTTTATCATATGAAGATTTGCAATAACTCGATTTTTTGGGATTATTTACTACTACAAGATCATAACCAAAGTGTGGACCCAATGATATCACATTATTATAAATTGCTGATGATGTCACTTTGACACGACTGAGAATAGATTTATTCAGGTTTCCATTTTTTAAAGAAAAAATAAAACTATCGGCAGTAGTTGCAGATTCACACCTATAACTAAATTTCCAGATAAGAGGATTATAGCCACCAAGTATTTCATCTGTGCAACTGACCCTTAAAACAACTACAGTACCAGGTATATTATCACACAATCTATGAAATACTTCACCAGTGAATCCATCCCTACTACCTCTAAGTAAAAGTTTAAATTCATATGGAATTTCTGTAATATCATAAATTGTTGAACGTCGATCAATCCACGAAGAAATCTCTGCCATATGTTGTGGTGTAATTGTGAAAGATGTTGGATGATGTCGATAGATGTTCAATAATTTTTTATAAACTTGAAATACTTCATATTCAATGATAGAAAACCAACCAGTTACATTCCTAATTGGATTATGATATGCATATTTTTCATAATACCACTCTTTAGGATTAGTTCCTTTATCATTTCCCATTCCAAGATCATTACCAAACCATGGCCCTTGTGACATTTGACCATTCCAGATTCCATGTGTTTTAGTAAATACACGACTAATAATAGATTTCTTAAAGTTATCATTTCCTAAAGAGAAGATAAAGCTATCCCCTGTCTTAACATATGCGCCACCTCCGATAAAAACTTCCCATGTGAGAGGATTATAACCGCCAAGTATTTCATTTGTGTCATTAACTTTTAAAACAACTACGGTACCAGGTATATTATCACATAGTTTATGAAAAGTAGCACCAGTAAAACCATCTCTACTGCCTCTAAGTAAAAGCTTAAATTCATATGGTGTATCTGCAATATCATAAATTTTTGAACGTCGATCAATCCATGATGAAATTTCCGCTACATGCTGTGATGTAATTATAGAGGATGAAATCTCTGTATCTTGCTGTAATGTAATTGTAGAAGGTGTGACATTATTGGTTGGATATCTAGAAGGAAGTTGTGTTGTTATCTTCGTACGGTTAGGTAAAATTAAAGAAGTCTTGGAGACGGGCGTATCAGGGTCTAAATTTTTTGTTAGGATATCATCCCAAATGCTCTTTTCAAGAATAGTATGATATGGTTTAATTTTCTTTAAGATTTCGTTACTAGGAATTTGAAAGTATCTGATGTAAGGAAGGCAGTGTTGAAGTGTAGTTTTTAACGAATTAAAATTTGCTTCTGTCCATTGATCAAGATTTGGTGGCAGGTCTGGAATTTTATCCTTTCCCCATAAAATAACTTTATCCCAAATCTTTAATTCATCCATTTGTAAATCATCACGCTTCAAAAGAGTAACTAAAGCATTCTCTGGTAGAGAAGTAAAATCATCTAAATCAAAAATCATGTTTGGTTGTTTTGCAATAATATCATTACAAAATTGTTGTAAAACTTTAAAATCTTCATTATAAAAACTTATTTTGTAAACACGAGAAAAATTGAAACGTAACCAAGATGCTTCATTATTAATAAGATGATTTTGAAGATTTTCAATTAATTCTGTAAGTTTAAATTCTTCGGTGGTGATCAAAAGATTTAATATATCTGATGCTTCAAAGTTTTCTAATGAAACTATACCACAATAAATATATCTACATATATTTGGTAATATTACAGGTTAGTAAATTGAAAATTTTGATTTGTTTTTTATTTAATTGCAGTTTAAATAATATATCGAATATATTAATATTAGTTCATTATTAATTTAAATTGCAATTAAGCTATAATGATTAATACTAATTTAAGTTCAATTGGTCAAGTTATAAACATTAAATACAAAGCCTTACTTAATAATAATGTCAAATTCTTTGATAGAAACATGAAGTAATTTAATTTCAATAATGTTGTTTTTCTTGGTAGCATTTGTTAAATTCTGTCGAAAATACAATGAACGTTGGTGCAATATTACTGAATGTGCTTTAAAAAGTTGTTTTCCTGGTTGATCTCCAACTTCAATTGCTACATTGTAATCATGTTCACTTTCATAAAGTTGAAAAATATCTTGGGAAAGTTGTTCAAAAAGATTCAAGGTCATCTTTCTGTCAAAATATGTATTTTTAGTTGTTAATTAATATATGCATAAACGTTGTAGGTGTTGCCATTTTATAACACATGTACATCAAAAATTTGAACACAAACAAAGAGTTACTTATTTAATCTTCTTATAAATCTGTAAATGTGTTAAAATTCGGTTTCATACTAAAGACTAAGTCGGATGTGTTACCGTAAATTGCCATATACAAGACCCCAATGAAGTAAACCCGTCATGTACGTACACACGTACGTACATACTAAGGATTTTTTTAAATATTCAAATGTGTAGAGCTTGCACCCGTATAAGCGTTACCCGGGTAACCCGGTTAACACCTGTCAACCGGGTCATAGCTATCGTTAACCGGGTGACCCGGATTTATTATCCATAAGCATGATAATGTGACGTACAAACGTATGTACAGTACGTATGTCCGTTGGGAGTGAGGTCATTTTAAATTTTATTATTTAAACCCAGTTTATTTTCCGACGGCCTCTAGCCGTTGGAGAATAAACTGATTATGTTACAGCTATTATCATGATTCTCGGAGCACCTGTAAAATTTGCCGAATGAATTTTAGGCCGGTTAAACTTATATATTAAAGTTTATACATAAAAATTAAATAAATTTATCGGTTACCATTATCATTATACGTAGTTTTTTAAAAAAATGCATATAAGAGAATTTATGATTTTGCATCAATCAATCAAAAAAACCGGGTTACCCGGATTATTAAGATGACCCATTTTATAATGTTGTAAACGGTGAGTAACCCGGAGCTTAAATTTTTTAACGGGTACACCTCTAAAAAAATTACATACCCTTAAGAGCTACCTCAATTTTGCATTAGCCAATCAAACAAACCGGGTCAACCGGGTCACCCGGGTAACCCGGATTTTTCAAAACAATCCGGTTTGTGACCCGGTAATAATCTGGTAAACGGGCGGGTTATCCGGAATTTGAAATTTATTTCGGGTACAACCTCTACAAATGTGTTATTATTCAAAGTTTTTCTTTTAATTATATGAACTACTTGAATGTCTTGAATACTTGAATATGGATTACCGGTATACCATTTTATATATCATTGAATTTTTTTATTATTATTATTATTATTTTTGCTTTAATTGTAAGTTTGGTGGTATATTTTTATATCCATTACTATCTAATAGATTTTATTTTTGATATTACTATCCTTATTGCGCAATATACTTCTGGCCAGTATTGTCATTGGACGTGTCCAACACTATGTTTTTTGTCCAACGTTCAAGATTGTCCAAAACTGTCCAAGCCTATGTCCAAGGCTTAAATAATTAATGAATTAAGTAATAAATATATAATTATATATTTTTTTAGGTGCTGGATTCATTTTTAAAAAAATTAAAATAGATAATCTTAATAAAATTTTAAGTAATTTTAATTTGAAAAAATGTCCAAAATGTCCACAAAACGTCCAATGTACTTTACTGCTTCTGGCGACATACTGTATCTATTAAAATATTATAAAAGATTTTATAATAGTAAATATAATAAATTTAAATATGTCAAAGATGAATATCAATAAACTTTATTTAGCTTATTTTAAATAGTTAATTATTATAATATATTATCTAAACAAAATACTTGGCAAAAAATAATTTATAATACTGTATTGAAGATAAAAACAATATTCTGTCATCAAATAATTTATTTAAAAATATACATATATATTTTTTAAAAAAAGTAAGTCACTACCAAAAAAAAAAATATCTTGAAACTATGTGCGGAACGATGTTATAAAGAAGCTATTAGAAATTATATTGTAAAAAATCAATAAACATTGATATTGTATTGATTGACGTTCAACAATTTACATATTAAATAGCAATTAAGTTATAACGACTAAATTAATGTAAGTCTAATTGGTCACTGAATACTAAATCTTAATACCGTAATTATGTTAAAATTCTTAATTTCAATAATGTTGTTTCTCTTAATGGCATTTGTTAATTTCTGCCAAAAATATAATGAACGTTGATGCAAAAATTAATGTTATTTGGTTGTTTTCTAATTTCAATTTTACTTTGTAACCATGTTCACATCCATAAAGTTAAAATGTCTTAGAAAAGTTCAGAAAAATCTTAGTCATGTGAAAAATTTCGTCACCTTTCGAGTTGTCGAAAGTCAACAGATCTAAAAGATTAAGGGTTAACTTCCTGTGAAAATCAATTTTCTGTAATATCATTTCACAATTTCACGACAAGACGTATTTTTGATACAGTAAAACCTCTACAAGTGCACGCTCTTGGGATCAAACTTTAACAATGTGCACAAAGAGAACATTTAGAAAAAGTGTATTTATAGAGAGCATGTATATATTTGGGTCAGAATAAGAGTGTGTATTTAGAGAGGGTGTGCGCTTATAGAGGGTGCACTTATCGAGGTTTTTACTTCCAAAAATATCATTTGATCATCTAACTGTAACTAACTGCCATTTCATCGAATATTAAAAACAATATGCTGTTATTATATTTCACGTCGAGGAATAAGGTTTTCTGAAATTAGTTTGGAAAATAAATATTTAATGAAGATTTCTATCGGTGTCAACTCATCCGGGGAGTCCCCAAAATTCCGGTCGGAATACGTCGGAGTGCATCGGAATCATTGTCGTCTAGATCGGAATTGATCAATTTTGCCCCCAAGATCATAAAAAAATTTTATTAATAAATCATATCCATTCATTAAATAAAAAATGCCCAGCTGATAATATTGCTATAGAATCTCTAACACATAGGGCTAAATTGACCGATATAGATGGCTAAGTAGGGATGTGCGGGTAACCCGATTGGCCGATATGAACGATGATCAAACAGGAAGATAGCTACGTAATGCTATGAGAACGATCATATGGGCAATTGACTAGGAAAACCCATCTCTGACACTTTATTATCAATTTCGAGTCTTTTTGATTCAAATTAAAGGTCCAGTTTATATCTATATGTATTTCACTTTTTACCCTACGTTGATATAATAATTTATCGAGATATTTTAACTTGAATGTATTCCAAATCGTGTTCTAAAAATAGATATACATCAAAAGATTGACGGCTCAATTAAATTAGATTGGCCAATTAGTGGCAGGGGTAAAATTTAGGTTTCACAAACAATTAATCGCAAAATGGGAAAATCCCGGGTTTTCCTAGTCCATTACAGCATTACCCATATGAATTCAGATAAGCATGCATATTTAATAAGTTGCCTGATTTGGGGGGTTATATCCGAATCAGTCTACGAAGCAAAAAATATGTCGGGGGACGATTTTACATCTAGAAACTTTCTAACCTTAGACCCTTAACCTTAACATTAATAATTTTTTTGACGTTAATTAAATCTCGTGATGTAGTTGAAAGTAGGGATAATATGAATATAACATAACAAAAATAAAGTAAAATGATAATTATGCATTATGATATTATTACTATTATTTATTACGTATCACGCCATTGTTTAATTGATACGTTCAGCATTATGTCATTTTATTTTTGAAATATATTCTCCCATAGTCATGAGATTCAAATTTTTTTGGTATCGCCACATGGACAAAAATCCTAGTTTGTTTCGGTTTGTGTCCATGTACTACATCAAGATATCTTAAATACTTTTTGCTCACTTCTAAATTATCATAACAAAATGACATCAGAATTTTTTAAGAAACTTTCGCAAGATTTTACTCATCTTCTTGAAAGTGAATATGGTTATGATGTGACATTTGAAGTTGGAGAACAATCGAATACTTGCCTTTTTAAAGCGCATTCAGTAATCTTATACCAACGTTCACCATACTTTCGTCAAAAATTAGCAAACGCAAATAAAAAAAATAATATCATTGAAATTAAATTACCTCATATTTCTGCTGAAATGTTTAATGCCATAATCAAGTAAGCTGTGATTTTTATTATTATTAATTAAAAATAATCAAGAAAATATATATATATATATAATGAATTAAAATTTTATTGTAGGTACATTTATAGTGGTGTAATTTCTTTAAAGAATTATGAAGCCTCTGCTATATTTGATCTATTGATAACTATTAATGAATTCATGCTCCCAGAGTTAGTTAGCCATTTTCAGCATATACTTATTAATAACAATACAACTTGGCTTCGCTTAAATTTTTCTCGTGTTTACCAAATAAGTTTTCAGAATGAAAACTTGATAGACTTACAAAAATTCTGCAACGACGTTATTGTAAAACATCCGAGAATGATTTTTGATTCTGATGATTTTATTAATCTTCAAGAGAATGCTTTAATTGCACTTTTAAAGAATGATGATTTACAAATGGACGAATCAGAAATTTGGGATAAGGTCATTCTATGGGGAAAAGCAAAAACTCCTAATTTACCACCAAAGATTGGTGAATGGAATCATGATAATTTTAAGTCTTTAAAATCTACTCTTCAAAATTGTCTTTCTCATATTAGATATTTTCAAGTTTCTGGTGAAGATGTCTTAAAAAAAATTAAACCTTATCGATATATTCTTGAAGATTATATATGGGATGACATTATTTCAAAATTGATAGCTCCAAATATGCCCATTACTTCTCCAATTTTACCTCCTCGTAAAAAAGTAATGGTACAAGTTTCTCCAAGAAAAGTTTCCATTATTAAACCATCATCTTCAATAATCACATTACAGCATGCAGCAGAAATTTCTTCATGGATTGATCAACGTTCAACATATTATGATACTGCAGAGATTCCATATCAATTTAATCTTTTACTTAGAGGTAGCAGGGATGGTTTTACAGGTGAAGCATTTCATAGGTTATGTGACAATATACTTGGTACTGTTGTTGTTGTAAAGGTTAATGGCACAAATGAAATACTTGGTGGTTATAATCCTTCTATCTGGAAAGCTGATAATTGGATGTTTGGTGAAACAACTGGTAGCTTTATTTTTTCTTTAAAAAATGAATGCCTAAATCAATCTATTCTTAGTCGTGTAACTGATAAACTTAGAGCAATTTATCATAGTGATGTATCTTGTGGTCCATGGTTTGGCGTTAGTTCCTTTGGAAGTAATTATGATACTAAAAGTTGGTTTCATTCAAGTAAATTTGGTTATAATTCAATTAGAAGCGTGGATGGTTGGTTTTCTATAGATGAATATGAAGTATTTCAAATTTGCAAAATTTAACTCATTTGTTTTAATAAAGTAGAACTTGGTTGCAAATGTTTCTTATTATTTTCCAGTCATTATATAAAGAAACAAGATATCTTATATTATATTAACCATATTGTTAATTTTGGTTCTCTTTATTTAACATTGATAGCCAATAAAGTAACCTGAATCGAAATTGATTTTTTTATTAAGCAAATTTTTGGTCGATTTAAATCAAATTCTATTATTATCAAGATAAAAAATAATATAATATTGTTTTTACAATAAAACTAAACTATAAATTCAAAGCTTCATTATACTCAATAAAGTGGGGAAGATAAATTATCGTATAACAAATGATAGTATACCTTTTATATTGTCTACATGTGCAAATCATATATCAATTCCAAACTCCAAAAGATAACTATTCATTGTATCATTATGTAAAGTTGTTCAGGATATCAAAATACATTTACAACAAAATTTGGTGTCATTTGGACAATTTTTTATTAGTAAACTTCAGGTTCGAAAATAAGCTACATATACGATATGTTGTAATAACTTATTCTATGTATTTTTCCAATTAATAATGTGCTATATTTAAATCGGATATAAAGTGATAAAATCATGAAAGTATAAATGTAGTGCTTTGGTTAATAAAGTGGGTGAAGATATCGAAGAATAATAAAAAAATAACGGAAGTTAGAGTTAGGGTTAAAGGAATAACATATTAAATCCGATAATCATAATGTTTATACTTTCCTTAAAGTCCAGCTATCATTAATCCCGAATCCCTTAGTAAAATATTCGTTCAGCATGTCTTAAGTAGCGCCAAAACTAAACCGCGCATACTAATTTATCGCTCTCTCAATTCTGGGCTCTACAACATGCTGAACTTTTGATATAATGCTTATGTATAAAACTATAAATTTTGTGTTTATATGACAAATTTAAAGATTTATGACTAAGTGTCGGCATACTGTTAAGTATCTGAAATTAGATTTTTCAATTGCTAAATTAATAACAGATAATATTTACTTAGATTGTTGCTCAAGTTATTAAATATGCACAATTTTTGTTAGTATTGTTCCGACCGCTTGCCTGAATTTCAAATTTGAGACTGTACTTCAATTCCTGTAGACGAATAATTTTTTTTATCACACCTATTTTTGTTATCCTATTAATTTCATATCTCTTTAGGGTTCTTCTCTCTAAATGATTGTCGAAGTAGCACCAGGATTTTTGTTATATGTTGTCACAAATGTAGATATTCTCCTTACATACATAATATATATTTTACTTCTGAGAATTCATATTGGATAACCTCAATACTGATATTAACGGAATATTTAGTCTGTCAAAGTCCAATATTCGTAAGTAAGCGAAATTATTTGAATTCTTTATGTCAAATAAATTAAATAGTGTAATCATTGTGAGGGGTTCATATAACAAAATATATAGCTAATGAGAAATACTTGACAATGACTTTTTTTCCAAATAGGCATCAATAGAACCAGAATCTTTATTTAACAATTCTATATTTCAACGTGTCTTGATTATTCGCCAAAATAATATAAGTCACGGATTGGATGTTGAAATGGATTTCTATTTATTAGATATATCATATACGTATTTACAACCTCTTAATAAGAAAGAAGTAGTCATTTCAGCAATCGACAAAATTAATGTTGCAAAGTTCATAAACAAAAATCTAATTAGTTAATTATTTTATCGTATCAGAAACAATTAAATTGACAATTAATTTGAATAAATTAAAGCCATCTGTAAATTCTAAATGAATTAGACAAAGTACTTAATAATAACTATTCATTTTGCAAATTAAAAATTAATTCTGCTAAATTTGGGTATCTTTGTCCATGAGAATTATTCTTGGTGTAACCTTTTTAAATATGTATCTGATAATAATGACTTATTTGCAAATGAAACCTACTCATTCTTTTTTCTTTTCTTGGGTGTAAGGGAGCAGGAGCCGAATTTGTTCTTTGAGAGATTGATGGATAGAAAGGAGGGATTGGAGAGAATTTGATGGGATTGGCAAGTGAAAGGGGTCTATTATTGAAAAAGATGAGTCTGAAATTGTTCAAGAAATGGAATAAGGCTGTAAAAAGTTATATATTTCAGATAGTTATCATCTTGTCATGACAAAAAGATCAAGTGGGGAACAGTTAACCCAGTGGTCTACAATCACATGATAAACAAATAATGATGTCATTTGTTTATCAGAATTAAAGCAAACTTGCCTAAAAATATCCCTGTCCTAGGCCGAATGCTTGTCATGTGATGTTATGATGATCACTGGGTTAACTCTTCTTCAATCTACCCGATGAGTGTTTCAATTGCTTTCTCCAGAAAGTTTTCATAAGTACAAAGGTAGGGCATTTGGTAATTGGCAGAGTTTATTGAGTTTCTACACGTTCAAATTATGAAGCCAAACAAATCAAGGGGATGTATTTTAATGCTTGGATCCATTGACAAATCAGTCAAATAATCCGATGGATATCTGATTATTTTAATCTGGTGGATATTTATCCATTGGATCATTCACAGTTAGCGTGCTCTGAAATGATTACTTATTCGAATCATAACAATAATCGTAATGGTAATAAAGCATTTTGACCTAATATTAAATTATTGTAAAAAATGTTACCCTATAAGAAAATTGGACCGGTTCGGCACGGGTTGCGTCGGATAGGCACAGGCATTTGTCGCTGCATCAAGATCCGGATTTGTATGGGTATGGTCTGAATTGGTACGGATTCCGTAGAGATTATAGCAGATTAGTGTGGTATAGGTAAGCAAATCCGTATAGTATAGGCCAGATTTAAAATCTATACTATACCAATCAGCTATAATTCCTAACCCTAACCCTAATATATATTACACTGGATTAGTATAGTATAGATTAGAGTTGGGCAACGAAACGAAACCTATCAGAAACTAGTTTCGGTTTCGGTAATCCAAAACTAGTTTCAGATTTTTAAAAAAATACGAAGCCCCGAAACCCGAAACTCTGAAACTATAATCCAAAACTCCCCGAAACTAAATTTAAAATTTTGAAAATTTTATGATATATAATTTATAATAGAATATTACTAGAAATAACCAGTAGTAATTATTACTATCTTTAGATGTTTTTAGTGTTAGGTGAGGACCCTGAGCAATCTATGAACAGCTAACAATTTTAAAAAATTGTTATATATTTTTAAAAATAGAAATGATCTACAAAAAATTAATATTACTAAATATAGAAAAGATCTACAAAAAATAGTTAAAAATAAGCAAAAGCAAATTGTCATCTATCTATATATAGCTTGGGATTCTGTTAGGTAAAGTTATAGAAATTCCAATTTTAGTTTTATAAGGTTTTTGAGTGTTCTGAACATTTTTACTTAGAGTATCTAATCCTGTTATTTAGTATGTTTTAAAGATATAAGCACTCTAGTAATCGATCACTACCAGTTATGGTTAGTAATATTCTTTATTATTTATATATATTATAATTTAGAAAATACATCAAAAGTGATTATCACCTATGATCTACAATGCAAAATCAAAATAAACAAGTAAAGGTTAATAGCAAGGAATTTTTTTTTGTATAAAAAAAAAGTAACATAGACAAAATTTTAGATTAGAAGCAATTTTAGCAATTTTGTAAAAAATTCTATTGTTTTTGTTATACAAAATTAATCCACACATTACACCTGATCCTGAATTTTAATTGGCAAATTAACTATAAATAATATAATTTCCTATAATTTATTGATTTATTATTTAATAAATAATATAAGGGCACTAACATTTATTATCTAATATCCATTTTCTATAGAGGCTTACAGGTGATATTTTCATCCAATTTTAATTGGTTAAAATTTTTATATGAGGTAAGATTTGGCTTGACTCCCCACTCCCAAAAATATAATCTATAAATGTCAGCACCCTAACTGAAATATACAAACTTAAAACCTATATAAATATGTATGTTTTCTCTTGACAGCACTTAAATATTTGTGTACTAACATATTAGCACGTTCTACGATACCATATTTTGTAAAAAATTTAATCTTAAATAGTTTCGGGGTTTCAGATAGGGTTTCAGGTTACGGATGAGGTTTCAGAGTTTCGGAAGAGGTTTCAGAAACTATAATCCGAAACCCGAAACTTTCAGATTTAGCAAAAAGGTTTCGGTGCACAACTCTAGTATAGATTTAAAAATTCAGCCTATACTATACGGATCTGCTCATCTATACCATACTGATTTGTGAAATACCTGATTCCGTAGACCATGTGGGACCGTATGCCATGCCAATTGGACTGTAAATAGTGGATTAACTATTAAAACATAAATTTACATAAGTAATCAATATAAGATGAACAAGCTAACTATATATAAAACAAAATCTTGTAAGAAAATTTTTTGTTAAGACACACAGGAAAGCTTCATCAGTGGAATCATGAGATATTTCTCTTTTTTTAAAATATTCCTTTACTGATCTTTCACTCTATATAAAATGAGCCAACACATATCACAAGCCAACATGTGTGTAATGTACACATACATATCATCTGAAGCCATTTATATGATGTGATATTACATGCCACCCCTTTGCCATAATTAGGCCTCCACATGGGCTAGGGCTACACACAGGCCAGGGCTATTCACAGGTACCCTAAGGGTACATCAGGAAATTTTATATATAGATATTGATTGATATATAACACTTAATCGCTTTATATCAATAATAAAATATCGCTATATATCGATTAACTGGATAAAAATTGATATATATCTAACTCGATATATGGGGTGGAGTCAATAGAAATGGGACAAATTTATTAAATAGATTTGTCCCATTTCTATTGACTTCACCCCATATATCATTTTTTATATTAAATCGTTGAAACAATATATAACGATTAACAGATCTTTAATGATTACAGTGTTTTGAATTACTAGGTAAAAAAAAAAAAAAAAAAACAAAAAAAAATTTTTAAAAAATTTCCTATGCCTATCTAATCCGTAACATGTCCTAGATCATAAAAATATATTCTACAAAATAAAAAAAAACTTAAAAAAAAAAAAAGCGTTTTTGAACAATTTTTACCCTCTCTTCCTTTTATCTACTCTCCCTTTTTTCCTCTCTCTTTTTTTTTCTTTTTTCTCTTTCTTTTTTTTCTTTTTCTTTTTTAATATTTCAAATACTTTCGAAATATTTTGGGATCAGTAGATCTGTAACCTAGATCATATCAAGGACGTGTTTTGACTAATATTTTTGAAATGTTTCGATGAATTTTGATGATTGTACTATAAGATCAGATTAGATCTTTGTTTTTTTTTGTTTATAATTAGATCTGCTATTAATTTTACATTGTTTTTCATTATTCTTTTGTTTTTTTTGGTTTCGTTTAGTTTTGTTTAGTTTCATTTTGTTTCATTTAGTTTAGTTTTGTTTTTTTTTATTTATATTTTTTTTTATTTTTTAAAATTTTTATTTTATTTTTACATAACTTTTCGGCACTATGCACAAGCCAACTCAGACTTTCAACACTTTGCAAGAACACACAACTACTTTCTTTAGCAATTTTGAAATTTCAAGAACGCAAGTTTTTGCAAGTTTTTGCAAGGTTTCGTTTTATTTATTTTTTCGTTTCATGTTATTTGTTTTTGTTTTTTATTTTTATTAATTTATTTTATTCCAGTACTTTGCGAAAACCTTTGACGATTTCTAAATTGCAAAAACACGAACT
>QKWP01000084.1:370470-405828 GCA_003550325.1 Gigaspora rosea | reverse complement strand
TAATATTTAAAATATAATATATAATAAAAAAATAAAATTTTATATTAAATAGCGAAAACTTGTGAATATTGTATATTTAATAAATTAAAATATTATATAATAATAATAAATAAACAAAATTTATAATTAAATTGCGAAAACTTGCGAAAACTTGCGAAAACCTGTAAAATGTTCAAAAAGCATGATTATGTGAATATAATAATTATTCATTGACATCATATTCAATATATATCGATTAACTGGATATATATCAATTACTATCACTATCGATAGAAATCAACAAGGGTGTTGATTATCGATATATATCTTACCGGTTAGTAATCAATATATATCTATATATAAAATTTGCCGATATAATACCACTAGGGCCAGGCTTGGGTATTAAATTACAAGCCCTAGGGCAGGCTAGGGCTAAGAATTATAGGCCCTTTATTATTTGGGTAGGGCTTGGGTACCAGTACTACCTGGGCCATATACCCTTAGGGTAGCCTGTTATACATGCACATGACTATCCACAAATTAAAACTTATATTTGATTGATAATCTTTTTTTTATAATAATCCTATATACACAATATGAATAGGTTGGCTCTTTAATTTTTCTTTAATTTTATTTTTATGTGTATATTTAATTTGGTTATTAAATATTGTTGATCGATTTTGAAATTGTAATAAATGCATTTTTTTTTATAACTTTAACAATTCGTAAAAACTATTGTTGAATAAAGTGGAAACATCGAATAAAGTGAAAATGGCAAATAAAGTGGAAATGCTAAATAAAGTGAAAACGTCAAATAATATAGTGTAAAAAACAGGAGTTTTTTAAGTTTTTTTTTACATTTATGGTATATAACAGATTATGCATCAAAGGCTTAATGATTTTTTTATCTTTTTTTATTAAGCCCGTGGATACCCATGTGTACCCGTGGCTTTAAGGGCTGGGTAGGGTATCAATTTTGGGGCCCTAGGGTAAGGGTAAGAGCTTGGAGATTAAGCTGTTAATAAATGGATAGAGTTAGGGTATTACTACTACTCAGCCCTACCCAGCCTATACAGAGGTCTAGCCATAATATCTGTGCTATTTTTACCATGCTATTCCATAAAATGTTCTTGTGCATTCTACACACATTCCCACACCAACCCATAATACAACTTTACCACATTTCTTATCAGTCACATGATTTGTTACATCAAAAATTTTATTATATAATTTTTATAAATTACACAAATCAACGAATTTATATTTTTTAAAATTTTATCTAATATCTTAGTTTTAACATACAAAGCTTTTTAAAACAAACCTGTAGCTGTAGCTTTTATGAACTAGTAAATATAAAAATATAAAAAAGAAACCATTTTGTATAAAGTAATATGACTTTGAAAGTATGCAATTATTTTGCTTACTTTTGATCTTTCTTTAGTTTGCAAATATATGGTATAAAAAGTATATCATATGGGCAGATTTGATTCATAAGATACTGGGTTGTTATATTGTACATTACTAATGTACAATATTACAACCCATCATCATGTGAATCAAATCCGCCCATATGTCATAAATGTGCCAAAGCGAGAGCTTTTATTAAAATGCATCTGTGAAGGGCTAGAGTATTATGAAAGTAATAATAAACATCAGGAAAATAAATAAGGCACAGATCTGTACAAATCCGCGACCCTGGAAAATTTTAACAAATTTTGCAGTAACTTGTGATCCAGTAGTTCAAATTTAACGATTTTGGTACCATTCGATTCGTCTCGATGAGACGGATCAAATGGTACCAAAATTGTTAAATTTGAACCACTGGATCACAAGTTATTGCAAAATTTGTTAAAATTTTTCAGGGTCGCAAATTTGTGCCGATCTGCACCTTATTTATTTTCCTGATGAAAAGTGGAAAAAACTGTTTTATGAATGAATTTTACTAACTACAGTGCATGAATCCTTAAATCAACAAGTCGTAAATAGAGCGGCCAAATTTGGAGCTATATTACACAAAAATAACCTAATATAATTGGTTAATATAAGTATATATTAAATTAAAAATACAGTCAACCCTCCATAAATGCAACCTCCATAAATACAATACCTCTCTAATTGCACGTTTTTTCTATTCTGTAAAATGTTATTAGTGCTAAATGCACGTTCTATATTCTGTAAATGCACGTTCTCTTGAATAACATTTTATATCACACTAACCTCCCTAAATGCACGTGCCAATCAAATTTTAGTATTTAAGATAGGTTATACATTTTGGTAGAAGTTACACAAACTTGATGATCTAATTTTTAAAAGCTGCAATTTAATTGGCTTTCTCTAAATGCAAACCTCCCTAAATGCATGTTGTAGGCTTGTCCCTACAAGTTGCATTTATGGAGGGTTGACTGTATATATAAAAGAGAAAAAAGAAAAAAAGAAAGAGGAAGAAAGAGAAAGAGAGAGAGAAAGAGAAAGAGGGTGAGAGAAAGAAAGAAAAAGAAAAAAAGAAAAGAAAAAAAGAAAAAAAAGAAAAAGAGAGAAAAATTAGAATTTTTATAGAGAACCGCTATTTACACCATAGTTTTTGCTATTTGCACTATGGATTTTGTGTAATATTAGATCATCAATCAACCTTTTTTATTTGCACTATGGTATAGTTACACAAACATTTGAAAAATTTATTTTGTACTCCTATATGTTGTTAATCTACAAAAAAAGTGAGCTTTTATTGGTGCAGTATTAAAATGGTCTGAGGTTACACAAAAATTGTGAAAATCTAGCCCGCATTATGTTAAGGCCTAAAAAAATTAGGTAAGGGTTGGGCCGCATTATAAAATTAGAGTTAGCGTTGGCCCATATTATAAAATTAGGTTAGTAGGTCTACTAGATTAGTTATCAAAATAAGACTTGTATAACATTACATGACATTAATGGCGCGAATAACTGTTAATCTACAAAAAAAGTGAGTTTTTATTGGCACAACATGAAAATAGTCCAAGGTTACACAAATTGCAAAATCTGGCCCACATTATGTTAAGGCCTTAAAAAATTAGGATAAGGGTTGGCCCATATTATAAAATTAGAGTTAGGGTTGGCTCGCATTATAAAATTAGGTTAGCAGGCCTACTAGATTACCAAAACAAGATTTGTATAGTGTTACATAACATTGACAGCGCAAATTAACTGTTAATCTACAAAAAAAGCGAGTTTTTATTGGTGCAACATATATTACTATGGTGTAAATAGAAAAGGTTGATTGATAATCTAATGTTACACAAAATCCATGGTGCAAATAGCAAAAACCATGGTGTAAATAGCGGTTCCCTTTTTATAATATTAAATTTAACTATAGTACATTTTTATTTAATAATTGTGGGCAGAATTAAGAATATTATTAGTAGTTCTGGGCAAAATTAAAGCGGCCAAATTTTTAATTTAATTAATAAATTAGGTTAACTTTAACAAGAAATAACTCTATTAAATACTAAGTAATTTAAAAAATTAGCTTCATAACTTTGTTCTTTAGGTTTGATTTTATTATTCTTTAAAGAGATTTGATTTATAACTACTTTAGTTTTTATTTATAAGCTTTTAAAGATTGTGTATTATAGTCGCTGATTAAATGATTCGCGCACTGTATAACCAGCAGTAACAATCACTGGTATTACGTGATATATAAAATTATATATATACACAACTGTTATTGTATTAATTTTATTTTTACATACATAAAATGTATATATTACTTCATTTTTAGATAATTGTAACTATGGTACAAGAAGCCTATACTCAACATGTTTAAATTTTTAAATCACTATAATTTTTGATACTAAAAAATTTGTAAAACAATATTAGTTTTATAAATTTGCCAAATATTTTTTTAAAAAACCTTCTCTATAAAAAGTTGATGCATTTTAAAAATTACTATTGTTTTATATATAATTACTATGTATTACAATTTTAACTAACTTTAAAGTGCTATAACAAGACAATATTTTAAAAACCTAACTGGTAACTTTGTTCATTATAAGCTCTACAAATTTGCCAAATAGTTTTAAAATATTGTCTCTACAAAAAGTTAATGCATTTTAAAGTTATACTATTTTATTGTCTAGTATAGGCTTTTTGCACTATACCAAAAAATTGTTCTTGCAAAATTGGCTTTATTGGCTTTAACTATTCTATTAGCTATATGCAACTATATACATACTTATATAAATCATTTAATTATAAGTAGAATAGCTTGTGTTGCTTTGCTTACACTACTGAGTTTACTTCACTTATCCTATAGTCACTCACTATGGCTGTTATCTCTGCTCTGCTTCTATTTTTCAAACTAATCCTAACTCTAACTCTAACTGTAACTCTAAAGCTAATTTTCTATTTCAACTATATCAAAATCAAAGAATACAAAAACCTAATATATAGTATGATAAACAAGTCAAATACAACATAAAAAAAACTGATACCAACAACAAACATATCCAGTTATATATCAAAAAGTGTAATAATAGTGATTTATCCTAAACCTAAAATGAATTAGTACTGTACAAATATACAACTAAAAGCAAAAAAAAAAGAAACAAATACTTAGCTATATAGTTGAGAAACCCAATGCCAAAGGTAATGCATTAGTAACAAACTGGACAATACTAAAGATAAAGATACCCCAGTAGTAAACTATTAATAAAAGAAACTTTAAACTAACAATACTAAGGACAAAAAAAACCAGATAATATACCAAAAGAATATAGAAAAAGAGCACCAAAGTGGATAACACCAATGATGAAAGAAGGAGAACAATGCCAAACTAAACAATAAAAAAAGAATAATTAGCAACAAAAAAGAAACACCTATCAAAGCCAAATAAAGAAGCATAATCTAAACTGCCATCATTGAAAGAAAACCACATTACAGGAATTCATATTAGACAACACCAATGACAAAGAAAAGCACTGAACTGAAAAACACTAAAAATAAAAGAACTAAATGGTACCAATAATAAGAGAAGCACACTAATAAAATGGACAATAATCTAAAACTAACAAAAGAACAAGAATAAATATTAGTACTGTATTAAAAAAAATAAAAAATTTAGAAATAAATAAAAAAATTAAATAACTTACTTTATATCTACTTTGCATAACCAGTAATTATCACTACTAGTTATTTAAAGTAAATACAGTTAACTCTTTCTATAATGAACTATTGGTTTTGGCTATTAAAAAAATTTTGCTATAAAATTACTATGATTTCTTAAGAAACTATATCTCTTTGTATACTGAACTATTATAAAATTCCCAAAGTTTTAGTTTAGTATATTCAAAGTTCATTATAGAAAGGTTTAGTATAAAGAGAGTTGATTGTATCTTCATAAATAGGTAGATCATATATTTTAACATTTTTTTATATAATTTGCTTATTTATGCATATTATAATTTTAGTAGGTTTTTAAAATAATAGCATACTGCACAGTGTTAGTAGAACATGTTTTTTAAACTTACACAATATTCTGGTAAATTTATTCGAAGTGTTTAGGGGAGTAACAAAAATCAGGTGATTTTTTAGGGGGAGGGTGTGAAAAAAAGTAAAATTATATATAAGGAACCTGACTATTTATATATTAAAGGAAAGGGAGGGAGTAGACCTCTGATAAAAAATAATCAAGTGATTAATGACATGGCCCTTAATATTTTTGGTTTATTTAATGGGTATCCATAAGCGCTTTGTACTAAATTTAGTACAAATTCAAAAATCATATTATAGCAACCAATAATAATTTTTACTTTAAACTTTGCTAAAATATTCTTTAATATCTATATTTTTTCTATATATAAAAATTAGTATAAATTAGCTTTAAATGAAAATTACAAATTGCAAAACTTGTTATACTAAATTTAGTATAGCATTTAAAGAGAGTTATCATTCATCGCCAGTGCGATGCATCGCCACCCTGATCAACAATCGGAATGCAGAAACAGGTGTAATGTGAAATTGAATCAAAACAAACTTTTTTAAAATTGCTTTTAACTTAAAATTTTGACTAAGAAACTATACTTTTTTCTTGACAAAAAAAATTCCTTGTAACATTTTGGGTTAGGAAGGCCTTCTAACTCGTGCCCTGCCAAACCCTAACCCTAATCATAATGCGAACGCTATTTGTTTTGTTTTGATTAATATAAAATCAAAACAAACAAAATGATTGGTCGATCAGGGAGTAGCGATGAATTGCACTAGCGATAAATGATAAAAATCTTTAAAAAAATATTTAAAAATATAAATTTATTATTTAATAATAAAATTAATAAAAATTTATATTGTTTTTAATCTATATTTGATTTTAATATTATAAAAAATTATTAAAAGTGCATAACTAGTTTTCACCCTAGGTGATATCACATATGCCGGGTGAAGATTGTCATTGTTTATATGATTACGCCAGTTATACAACATCAGATCTATATAAGTATTTTTTTTTGTATTTCACCATCTTTCTTATACGATATTAACCAACGTTTTATTTCAGGTACAACCATGTTTAAAGAATCGCTATCATAGATTTCTTCGCTTTGTACGCTGTGTTTGGAGTCGCTATCGCCATATTGAAGTAAGTTTTGTTGGCTATCTTGTTTCTTTCTCTTCACGAAAACTTGTTTAACTAATGCCACTTTTTTAAACGGTCAGTATTGCTCTTGTTGAAGTCATAGTTCACTGTTGTTGGAGAATCGCCGGTGTGGAATTCGTCATTTTTGGGCCGTGTAATTTTAGGGTTGCTGTTGTCGTATTGGAGTAAACAGTTGGTAGGTTCATCATTTTTTATGCTGTGCTATCTTGCTTGTAGTGTTGTTATTGAAGTCTTTGTTGGCTACTTTTTTATTTCGCTTCATTAAACGTTGTTTAACTAACACAATTTTTTTTTAGGACAGCTAATGGTTGGACTTCACTTGTTTATGTTGTTCATCGTAATTGGAAATCACCAGTGTTGAATTTGTCATTTTTGGCGGCGTGTTATTTTGGAGCTGCTGTCACCGTAGTTAGACGTGTAGAGTTGTGTCATCGTAGTTAGAGAGTTGCCAGTGTGGATTTCATCGTTTTTGGAGTCAGCATAGTTAGAAAGCAAAATTGGGTTAGGCTATTTTTTCTTTATTGTAGCCTTTGGAGTATTTTAGGTGTGTATTTGTTTGTGTTGCTCATCGTGAAAATTTGTTGAGCCATTAAGTTGGGGCTAGGGTAAGGGTTGGGGTAAGTTAGAGTATATTAGTGGTGGTTGTATCAAATATTTAGGAAAGGGAGCAAAGCGGAGGCGACAGCTGAAGCGCAGCGACTACAGGGTAAGCGAAGCGAGTTCTGTCTGTGTTGCTGAGCGTAAGTGAAACAACACAAGCTGTACAAAGTGGTGTATAAGAATTTATATTTACGCGTAGCTGACAGTATAGTTTAAACCGCAATAAGAATTGTTAAAACTGTATTACTTAAATAAATACTATTCATGTGAGTACTGAAAATGTAGTAATTTTTGCATTAAAAATAAATTAAATGAAAAAAATGTAATACTTACATATGTGTGTTCGTATGTACGTGCGTTCGTACCAGGTACATACATCCTACATTGATAGTATCGATCACGTCAACCACGTGATCTGGTCATCCAGGCCTCAAACCGGTTTTTGACCCGGTTTCCGATTCGATTTCTGAACTAGATGATATCACCTAGAGTGAAAGTTAGTAACAGTCTTATTAAAATTAAATTAATAGATTTGTTATTAGGTAGTACAAATCCAAAAATAGCTAAATTACTTATAAATTTTTTTAGTAAATTTAATTTAAAGATTAAAAATAAATTAATATTAAAAAATTTTATTAAGCTAATATATATTAAATTTTGAATTTTACTAAATCTTACCGACGGTAATTGTCACCGCTCTATAATAAACTTTTTAAAAAACTAAGATTAGGGTTTAGAGTTAGGGTTAGGATTAGGATTAAAAAGGCATATTATATGTCAGTGTTGTTGACTGGAAGCTGGAACTTCACTGGATGTCCAGATAATCACAGTGTTCCAGTGGTTCCTGTGAAGTTTTTACTGGAAGGGATTATTTCACTGGAACCAATATAATATTAGCCAATTAAAATACGAATAAGAATTAAGGCTATTATATATACGTAATATGTATGCTAGCTAACAGTTGCAAGTAGAAATGTTAAAAGTTTAGTGAGAGTAGAGATCTTACCCAGGTCAATATCAACCTGGACAGGTCAAGTGTCAACCCAGGTTATGACTGGTCAACAGGTCATATGAAAAATCTTGTGATATGTATCTGTCATATCTGAGTTTACAGAAGTTAGTAGAACATTGTTATTGGTGTAACAACATTTATTCTTCAAAATCATTACTACCAGGTAAGTGCTTAAGAAATCAATCTAGTGCTCTTAAAATTTCATTATTCGTACGTACGTATGTAGTAAGATATTTAAGAAAATTTAAACTTAAGTTATATTGTCAAGTATTTAATAATAAACCCAATGCTAAACAGTAGCAATCATTTTTTTAGAACATTTACGCATTAAGATTTTTATTTATCTTCTTTCAAATTAGTGTGATCATTGAATCCTAAGAATCCTATGATGCTATTCTAAAAACAATAGTAATATCAGGTTCATAAAATTTTCAAGATTTAATTTCGTATTAATTTGAAAATAATGGTAAAAATTTGAGAGCATTAATTTTATAATATTGTCAGAATTTTTTATGAAATTTCATGCAGTATCTATATAAGTACATAAATAGGTAAAGTTGCTTTGTTATTTATAAATTAGGATTGAATTATATAAGCAAATGTACATTGTGAAGGGCATTGGAACTGACTATATTTTTTTTATAATATATATATTTCTTTTTTTAGTATTATATTATTAGTGTAGTCATTCTTCTTTTTTTTTACTATGGTAATGAAAAAGGTTCGAACAGTTAGTATCGAAATTTTGAACCAAGTCCCACATTACCGATTACTACCTTATTTAGCTACCTCAGTGCAATTAATCCAAATGATTCGATTAATGTCATTAATGGCATTAATATCATTAATCGTTTTAATTGCATTTGTTGCACTTATCGCATTAATGTCATTTATCACCTTAATGACACTTATTGCATTACTGTCATTTATTACTTTAATATCACTTTTTACTGTATTAAATACCTGTAATTAAATAAGATGCAAAGTATAAAAGCAGTGCTGTTAGCACCTAGAAATAAAGACAGGAAGAAGTGAATAACTTAAGAGTTTCAGGTCTTCAAAATCAGAGTAGAAGCATTTGACTCAGTAGTTAAAAATACATATCTCTAAGTTTTACTCATAATTCATTGTTTTGTTTTACTCTTCTGTTCTTGTTACTATCCCAAAACCTTTTTCTGTTGAGCTTCGAGACCTTTGAAATTAGAGTAGAAGTGTTAAGCTCTAAAACTTATCGTTGAACCATGTTAACAAAGATATAAAAATAACTATTAGTTGCCCTCTAGCAAAAACCAAATCCGTATTTTGTTGAAATTGTCCAATACTTGTTATTATCATTTGACCCAACTTTGTCATTTCAAGAAAGAGAGAAAAGAGAATTAGTAATCGTTCAATATAAATTTTTAGCCGAAAGCTAGACATAAAGACAGTACAAAGTCAATCTTTGAAGTCAGTATTTTGTTAATATAAATGACTTATTAATATGTGAGAGTTCCAACAGTAGTTGTTTTTATAGGAGGAGCAACTTATTGTAAAAAAGAAGGGGTTTATTAATTTATCTTTTATGATCTTATTATAGTAAAGCTTCCTGCATTGGCTTTGTATTAGTCGAACTTGAAAATATGCAAGTTAATTTTTTTGACTTGCCGGATCTGCTGGACCCCACTGGACCTCACTGGACCTCACTGGAACTTCCATCCAGTGGTAAAAAAAATATGACTAGAAGGGTCTAGTGACATTTATCAGTGAAACCTATATATGTTCTAGTTACATCTAATTAGTTCTAGTAACCCTTCCAGTTTCAGTGATCTTTACTAGATCAGTCTTTTAACAACACTGTTATATGTAAAATTTTGTGCTAAATCTTGTACTTAGTGCCTGAAGATAAGTTATTATAGTAAAATATTTTGTTGTTTAAGATTTTTTAGATTTTTTCTTAGTTTCGTTATTTTTTTGTTTTGTTTTGGTTACACAAGTTCCTACGATCTAATTGGTTGAACATATGAGCGATGATGATTACCGCTAGTGAGATTTAGCAAAACTCTTAAATTTTAACCAGTTATAAAGCTAGCTTTTCTGATTATAGTAAAAATAAATTTATTCAATTTTACTAAAATTTTATATAATATATTGATATTAGTTTAAATAATTATATATTTTTATGAATATATATATATATAGGTGTGAGTCAGTAGAAAAGGGACAAATTATTTTTAGTAAAATTTTTTTAATTTTTAAACTAAGATATCTTGACAATTATTTAATCAAATTTGCTAAAAAATTTTTTATTTTAATCTTGAAATTATATAGAATTAAAATAAAAAAAAATTTATTAAATTTATTAAGATAGTTGTTAAGATATTTAAGCTTAAAGTCAAGAAAACTTTTACTTAAAAAAAATTTGGCCCTTTTCTACTGACTTACCCCTATATATATACATATAATTATATATAAACTAAGTATACAAATATTTGTATTTTAGTGAGTTTTTGGTCAAATTTAATGATTTTATTATCATTAGAATCAGAAAAACTAGCTCTACAAACTTAGATTAAAAATTTTAGCTATATCTTAATGAAATATTTTTATAATTATAAATTAATTTAAAGCTTTAAGGGTAAAATGTATGTAGATCATTTTTCATATTATCAATGTGGTATTTTAGTTTTTTATATAGTAAATAAAAAAATGCTTCTAATAAAACTTTTTAACATCTTAACCAATTTGTAACAAATTTATATATTATATAGTATGATCCAGTTTGTTTATAATAGTAAAGTTATGCAATATGTTTTGTTTTAAAAAAATCAAATTCATATATAATTAATATTTCTGAGGTCGCTATATGTTTATTCTGTGTAGTACAAAGAATTGCTAATCCTGATTGGTCAAATCACATGATGTTTACATGATATCATATAATGTGTTATACAAAGTTGATCTACAATCTATTTTATATGAATTTGGAAATGTGTACACCCTATTCTTAAAAATTAATTAAATTTTTTAATAAAAATTTTTAGTTTAAAAATTTAATATTAGTATAAATTATTATAAAATATTAAAAATATTTTATAAAAAAAATTATTTTTATTAAATATTTTAGTGTTAATATATATGTACCCGAAGGTACATATACTCACATTATGTGACCTATAGATCGCTACCAAAATTCAAAACCAGGTGTAATGTTACATAATTAGAAAAATTCAAAACAAACATTCGTTTTAACAAAAATTACTCATTCTGCAAGAAATTGCATACTAAACCACTTTCTGTGCACTAATAAAAAGATTTTCTTGAGCGATTTTACTATATAACATTCTAAACCCAAACTCTAATATAATTCTTATTCTAACTCTAACATAACATATCGGCATTACTATTTTTGTATATAATACTGTATAATCAAAATAATGGGTACAAAAAATTTGATGTACCCTACAGGTATATTTATATTAATTCAATATTTTATATTAAAAATAGTTTTATTAAAATTTTATATTAAAATTTTTAAATTTTATTATAAGTAAAAATTTATATTAGAATTTAATAATTTTTAATAATTTTTTATTTTTAAATTCATTTCTGAGTTAATAAATTTAAATTTTATCAAAAGAGTATACTTTTAAAATTACAAGTAGACTAAATGGATATATATTTATCTATTATAAAATTTTGATATAAGGTTAATAATAAAATTTTTCAAAATTTTAGTTTTTTAACTGTACTAAATTAAGTTTTTTGTACTAAATTTAGTACAGCTTATGGATACCCATTAAAATTAAATTTTGTCTATATACTGATATTTAATTAACAGTAAAAACTAATGAAAATATTAATAAAAATCAATTAATATTAGAATATCAAAAAAAGTTTTATTTTATTATATAGTGCTAGTAGCTTTAAATTTTTATAAAAAATAGCTTTACAAAAAATACTATTCCTCTTTAAAAATTTATAATCTGTAAAACTAATTACAAGTTTTGTTCTTTTCTAAATAAAATTTGTAGTTTAGATTTTAATTTAAAGCTAAACTGGTAGAGTAGTAGCTTTTTAAAAATTACTAATTTATTAATAAATAGTAAAAATATGAATGTATATATTTTAAATTTAAATCAGAATGCACCATTATGGTCATATGATGTTGGACAAAAAATTTTTAGGCTCTAAAAAAATGCTCTCTAAAAAAGATGCTTTTAAAAAAAGCTTTTTTTAAAAAAAAAACACTTTTTAAAAAAAAACACTTTTTAAAAAAATGAGCACTATCTATAAAAAAATTAAATGCTCTCTTTAAAAAAATAAAAATAAATGCTTTTTCTAAAAAAAAATAAAATGAGCTTTTTGCATTTTGATTGAATATACTAATATTACATGACTTTTTAGCAAAAGTAAACAAAATCATATAATACTATAGATGAATATGAAATTATGCTTATTAGTTTAAGAATTATCTATAAATAATGTTATGCACCCCTATATAGTAGCTCTTGACCACTCTAGACTATATAAAAAATTTTTTAAATTCTATATATTTATATATAAAATTTTACAAAAACTTGAATATCTTGTAATACAGTAATCCAATTTAGATTATTTTTGTACCAATCAATTTGTCTCAGTGAGAGAAATAAAATAGTATCAAATTCATTTTATTTAGATCACTGGATTAACAAATATTTGTAAAAAACTATTAGTTTTATAGTAATTTTATAAAAAAGATAGAACCAAAGTATTTTAACAATAATTTCTGATCCAGTAATTCAAATAAAATGAAATTGGTACTATTCGATTTTTCTTATGAGATAAATTAAATAATACTAAAATTATTCAATTTGGATCTCTAGATCAAATTTAGCTAAATTTTTCTAAAAAAATTGCATTGTATTTTTTTGACCCTTCTACTTATTAAAAAATATATTATATTTTTTCAGACCCCTTCCTCTCTTGTATAACATTAGAGCAGTATCTTTGATCACCTGATTATTTTTTATCAGAGGCCTCTCCCTGTTTCTTGATATATAGTCAGGTTTTTATATATAATTTTAACTTTTTTTTACCACCTTCCCCCTAAAAATCACCTGATTTTTGTCATTCCCCTTATTTATGGATGCCCTTAATTGATGATTTAACAAAATAATGTATTTGAATTAAGCTACTAAGGCAACTTATATTTTATTATAGGCAAATATTAATTTTTTCAAATTATTTAGCATTATTAAAAATTTTTTATTTTGCACATCTAAAGATTTAACTAGATTGCTTAAAATTGAACTTGATAATACAATAACTTTAAGGTATAGAGTAAAATTAATTATATAATAAAAAGGTATAATAAATCAATCACTAACTTGATATTATTATTTTAAATTATTAAATAAATACTATTATAGAATGATAGTTATTAGTTATTTTATTATTTTATTATTTTGTCCTATTTATTATTTTTATTTTTTTACTTTATTTTGTATTTAGTATTGTTAATTATTATCTTGAGAAGTTGGATATTTAGAATAGCTTATATCACTTATAACGATTATATTACTTATAATACTTATACACTTATAATACTTATACTACTTATAACGATTAGAGCTGCAAACATTTAGAAGGTCCAAGGTAGTATGTCACTCTTCACGTTATATAAAATTTATATATAATCATATTAAACATCACGTCACATACGTTACATCAAATGTCATAGTAAATGTTCATTAATATTCTAATATCTGCAGCTCTGACAATGATTATATTGCTTATAACGCTTATACTACTTATAACACTTATACCACTTATGTTGCTATTGATAATCAAATGTTTATTATTGTAAATTAATATTTATAATACTTATTCTAAAATGTATTTAAAGACATAGAATTTCTTTTAGTCAAAGTAGACCAAGATTCTCTACTTCATCTTATATATATTAGGACCCCAGACATCTTTAATATATGTTATATTTTTTTTAGCAAATTGATTCAAATTTGATTTAAGGTCCAAATTTTAATTTTAGCAAATTAAAGTTAATTTTAAAAAGGGCTATAATTGAATATTTTGGCGAATTACTAAGTTTTCATACATGTTATATTTTATTTTTAGCAATTTACCTACATTTTGCAAGAATTATTATAATGGCTATATGGAGCAAAATTATAATCAATAATAATTGAAAAAAGTAAAAGCAGTTGTAGCACGTAATCAAGCTTTAGTATTAATAGCAACTTGCATATGTATTACGATTATTGATCATGATTGTATATCAATAACCAAATAATTATGTAATACAATTGCGCGGGGTTATCAATAAGCAAATTAGTTAGTAATTCATATAATAATTGTAGTATTTATTATGTAGTTAGTATTTCTCTGAAATTTTCAAGAAATATAAAATTAAATATACCAGCATAATATGCTGAATAAGTTTTTTAGAGCACAAAGTTAGAATCAATTTGTAAAATTTTGAAAATTATAATATTTTTAAAAAATTTTTTATTTGAATTCTATGGATTTTTAAAATTAAAATAAAAAATTTTCATCAAATTTGATCAAGAACTCATAGAGATATCTTTGATGAAAGTTTCTGTAAACAATTTCAATGCAGTTTCTTTGTAATATGTTTTTTTGCTTTTTCAAAATAACCCACTGTTTGATGATGATTTACAAAAATTTTACTATGCTAACTAAAAAAAATTTATAACAAGACTTGTAGCGCATAACATTGACTAATAGAATCTCAAATTTCATGAAAAAATATCAAAAATTTGTGAAAGTATAAAGTTTTTGTAAATTTGGACGCATATGTTTTCGCAAGTTTTCCTCTAAACTTCAAATGCTTCCAGAAGCACTTTCTCAAAATGAAACCTCCAAAACGTGAATTAGTAAGTTGATAGAATAGATATTAGAGAGTCTTCAATTAAAATTTCATCAAAAACTAATTAATATTAACAAAGTTATGATAATTTTTTCAATTTGCTTCCAGATTCGGGATTTTCTAAAATTTTCAATTTTGATGAAAACAGAAAAATCATCATCACAGGCTAGATTTTTACAAGTCAAATGAAACAAGTTACTGCGCACTAATATAATTAATAGAGAATAGGCTAAAGTTTTGCTTTCTAAAATTTCAAGTTATTTGGTTAAATATTTATTCCATAATAGCTTTTTTCATTTGGTGCAGCTTTTTTATAATATACTATATGGAAATAGAAGAATCTTTCATTAAAGATATCTCTACAAGTTCTTGACCAAATTTGATAAAATTTTTTTTATTTGAATTTTATGGATCCATAGTATTCAAATAAAAAAATTTTCATCGAATTTGATCAAGTGGTTGCAAAGATATCTTTGATTAAAGTTTTAGAGAATTTCAAAATGCACATCACATGACAGATATGTTTAAATTTGTTGACAAAACTTTGATCAAGGATATCTCTGCAACCACCAGATCAAATTTGATAAAAATTATTTTATTTATTTTACGGATCCATAAAATTTAAATAAAAAAATTTTCATCAAATTTGATCAAGTGGTTGCAGAGATATTCTTGATCAAAGTTTTGTCAAAAATTTAAACGTATCTGTTATGTGATACGCGTTTTGAAATTCTCTAAAATTTGATCAAAAATATCTCTGCAACCACCTAATCAAATTTGATAAAAATTTTTTTATTTGAATTGTATGGATCCATAGAATTCAAATAAAAAATTTTCATCGAATTTGATCAGGTAGTTGCAGAGATATCTTTGATTAAAGTTTTAGAGAATTTCAAAACGTATATCACATGACAGATACATTTAAATTTGTTCACAAAACTTTGATCAAGGATATCTCTGCAACTACCTGATCAAATTTGATGAAAATTGTTTTACTTATTCTACGGATCCATATAATTTAAATAAAAAAATTTTCATCAAATTTGATCAAGTGGTTGCATAGATATCCTTGATCAAAGTTTTGTCAAAAATTTAAACGTATCTGTCATGTGATACGCGTTTTGAAATTCTCTAAAACTTTGATCAAAGATATCTCTGCAACCACCTGATAAAATTCGATGAAATTTTTTTTATTTGAATTGTATGGATGCATAAAATTCAAATAAAAAAATTTTCATCGAATTTGATCAGGTAGTTGCGGAGATATCTTTGATCAAAGTTTTAGAGAATTTCAAAATGCGTATCACATGACAGATACATTTAAATTTTTGTCAAAACTTTGATCAAGGATATCTTTGCAACCACTTGATCAAATTTGATGAAAATTTTTTTATTTAAATTGTATGGATCCATAGAATGAGTAAAAAATTTTTATCAAATTTGATCAGGTATTTGCAGAGATATCCTTGATCAAAGTTTTGTTAACAAATTTAAATGTATCTGTCATGTGATATGCGTTTTGAAATTCTCTAAAACTTTGATCAAAGATATCTCTGCAACCACTTGATCAAATTTGATGAAAATTTTTTTATTTGAATTCTATGATCCTTAAAATTCAAATAAAAGGGTTTTAACAGCTATTACAGTTTTAAAAAATTTGCTCTATATTTATTTACCCAATACCAGATGTTATAATTAAGTTTTTAGCAAATTACTATAAAATTTATATGGAATAATCCAACTTTTAGCAAATTTACTTGATTTTAGGGGTAGCAAAAATGGCTAAATTCATGCAGATTAGTTATGACCTATATGAGAAATGTCCAGGTCCTTATATATTATATATCTTGTACTGGTGTTATACTATTAATTATTTTCTGTGCATAACATCTTTTATGATTATCACCCATGTTATCTTATCCTTGCACAATCACGATCCAATTACCTTAAATTGCCCACGATTATGATTGATTATCCCTTCCTAAAATATAATACCTATACCCACCTATGTTTAGGGTTGTATCAGTCCGGTCTGGTCCCTAAGAGGACCGTTATCATAGTGTTTACGGTCCCAGTCCGGTCCTGTCCTTCGGTCCCATAACAGTCCTTTAATGATTATGTTAATCTTAATGTATAAGATTTTATTGGCCAAAAATGACGTAATTATTTACTGTCAAATGTAAACAAACATCATATGATCTACGTTACTCCTGATCAAGGAATTTGATTGGGTGATACGAATATCACAGTTATGTTTACAAGAACCGGTCCCAGGACCGGTCCTTTAATGGTCCCACGGTCCTTATCGGTCCCAGTTCGGGACCGGTCCTGGACCGGTCTTTTTCAGGACCGATGCATCCCTACCTATGTTATTACCATATAGATTTTTTTTATTACTATTTATAGATATCCTGATTGCCATATATGTTCTCCTATAGATGTATAATTACTGTACTATACCCAATATCCATTCTAAATTATCTGCGACACATGAAATTAAATTAGATTCATGCTTGAACAATATTAAGTGCATGAAGCCTTTAAATATTATCACAAATCTGCTAGCCCAATGAAGAATTAGAAAAGCAGATTCTAAATTAATGCTTTAAATATAAGGTTTGAATTGGATAAAGATGCAAGGAATTGGTGTTGACAGAATTATATATTAGTAATGATGAAAGGACAATGACCCAGGGGGGAATTTATAGCTAGCTAACATGTATAAAAGACAAATGTATTCGCCCTTCTTGAATCTTTAGGCAATATCTGAGTGAATTCCTCCTTTATAATAAAGTCTTTTGTGTTAAATCTTTATATATATCATATCTGCTGATTATTATATGATTTATTTATTTATATATATCGTATTGAATATCGCATATGAGTTTAATGATTATTTATTTAATTTATTATTTCATTGTGATACATTGATTTATTATTTGATTACATTATTCGTTATTACATATATTTCTCCTTTATTTATTATAAACCCTACCTATCTTTTATTCCTGAACTAATTAATATTCTTACAACCCAATATCCATATAAGTTCATCCGAATTACCTAATTTTTATTTACTATCCAAGTAGCTTAAACCGGTGTGTCTGATATCTCCCTTTTCTGATAGCAACACTGGGATGTCTTAAAAACAAAATCTAAGAATAGCCCTATCATAGATTATTAATAAAAAACTACAGTAGGACCTCTGAATAGACTATAAAAAATGTTAATCATGATAATTGATGTGATATCACTATGTTTACTAGTATTAAAATGGCAAAATTGTAAAGTTACACTTATGTTTTTATTATTAAGTGTACAACCAAAAGTGATATAAAAAAAATAATGTGATATAAATATATTTAGGGGTCCTATCACTGATCGAAATTTTTTAATATGATAGGCTAATATTGAGAAGATTATAGGCAATATGTAACAAACCAAATATTATAAAATCAGGTAAAAGATATTCGACTAATTAATATAACCATATAAATATCTGCCATCTGATATCTTGTTGACATATTAATTTTTAAAAATATAAACCAAAAAAATGCTGATATTATTAAGATTGATATAACAATTAAATATTAGCTTACAATATAAACCGATATTCTAATGAACAACTACATTATGAGAAGATATAATACTGAGTAGTTAAACCGCTAATTATAATCAAAATTTATGCTAATATTTTATTATTTTACGTTGATATATAATGATAAATTAGTGATATTATATACTTCTTAAAAAATTAATGATATATTACCGATTCTATTAATTTATTTTTTTAAACTAAATTTAAGCCGATATTTGGTTGATTGATTTATTTTTCTATTTTCGTTTTCTGATATATTTCTGATTATACACATTAATAGAAGATATTTTACTGATTTTATTAATTATCTCTATTAATCTTTAATTTAGACAGATGGGCAATGATATATAATGATATTTTTATGATATTATACATTACGCAAAGATATTTAACAGATTCTATTAATTTATTTTTTTAAACTAAATTTAAGCCGATATTTGGTTGATTGATTTATTTTTCTATTTTCGTTTTCTGATATATTTCTGATTATACACATTAATAGAAGATATTTTACTGATTTTATTAATTATCTCTATTAATCTTTAATTTAGACAGATGGGCAATGATATATAATGATATTTTTATGATATTATACATTACGCAAAGATATTTAACAGATTCTATTAATTTATTTTTTTAAACTAAATTTAAGCCGATATTTGGTTGATTGATTTATTTTTCTATTTTCGTTTTCTGATATATTTCTGATTATACACATTAATAGAAGATATTTTACTGATTTTATTAATTATCTCTATTAATCTTTAATTTAGACAGATGGGCAATGATATATAATGATATTTTTATGATATTATACATTACGCAAAGATATTTAACAGATTCTATTAATTTTTTTTTTTAAACTAAATTTAAGCCGATATTTGGTTGATTGATTTATTTTTCTATTTTCGTTTTCTGATATATTTCTGATTATATATATTAATAGAAGATATTTTACTGATTTTAGTAATCGACCAGTTTATAAAAATAGGACGTAATTCGGTTATTTACTCATAATAAATTATTTTGATAATATATGATTTATACAAATATTTATTAATAAAGAAAATAAATTTGTTGCACCCGTGACATGTCGCACCCCCTGGTTCGGCCAATCAAATCGCACGATTTTATAGGCAAAAAAACTTTTTTTTTAAAATTAAAAATTTTACATAATAAAGTGTAAAATTTATATAAAATAGCATACTATATAATGTAAAATTTTATTCTGACCAACTTTTTCTAAGTCATAAAGATAGATTGTCTTAGTAAAAAAAACAGTTTATAAGAAAAATCAAAAATTCCAAACTTAGCACATATAAAACTTTTTTTTTACTAAAACAATTTACCTTTTTAACTTAGAAAAAATTGTTTAGCATAAAATTTTATATATAATTCTTAAACGTAAAGATAGATTTATATTAGTAAAAAAAAAGTTTTATATGTGCTAACGTTCAAAATTTTTGATTTTTCTTATAAAACGTTTTTTTACTAAGATAATCTATCTTTATGACTTAGAAAAAGTTGTTCAGAATAAAATTTTACATTATATGCTTTGATATCGCTTATTTATTTTTATATTTTACTAGTAAATTTTTGAATTTTTAAAAAATAAAATTTTTTGCCTACAAAATCGTGCGATTTGATTGGCCGAATCGGGGGGTGCGACATGTCGCGGGTGCGACAAATTTCTATTCCCTTATTAATAATATGTTATATATTTATTAATTATATATTAATCAATAAACTATCGGTCTAATTATATATTAAATCATTTATTTGTAGGAATTACTAATAATATTTTTTGTACATTATTACCAGATTGAAATCTATACAAAGAAGGGATAAATCGTCCTAATATCCTCTGTATGGGAAGTATACAATCTCTTGCTTCTTCATAAAATTTTTCTGCCAAATTTCTATATCACAATGTGTATCATGATTCGACTGTAATGATAAGAAAAATTGTTTTGAGGAATATGGCATATACCATCAGACATAAGCTAGATAGTGCATTTCATTATTAAATTTATGTTGAAAAAAGTATTGTATTTGTCCAGTATATATATCTTGAGAATTGTCACGATAAGCAAGGAACTTTGCTCTAATATATGATCAACTTCTATATCTAACTTTATTCTTCGATCCATATATTTCTGCTCCTATTTTTAATCTTCCAAATTGTGTAATTACTCGATCGATTGATGGTGCCATCATATCATCTGGATCAAAATTATATAGTGCAGAATAATATTCTTCTAAAATTTGATAAATATTATCAGGAAGATTTATATTCTCGTTTTTTGGTCTAAGCATTTCTCCAGGATATCTTTCTGTTCCCATGATATCACTACCAATAGTTATTTTATCTGCCATATCCAGATATGCTATTAAATCCTCACTTTCAAAATTTTCTGTCATTTTCAAACTTCCACGCACTTTTTTATTTAAAAGTGGAAAAATTTTGTCAAATAGAAATTCAGTTTCGTCATTATTTACCGAATTTATTCTATATTCTACTTGCGCATTTTTCATTAAAATGCGCATAAGTTCAGGTTCAATGGATCGATTACTAGTTGGATAAGATTCTAACAAACCATTCATCCTTTCAAAAGAATAGCACCAATATGCATATAGCAGACCATAATCTAGGCAATATTGTTTAAATGTGAAGCGACAAGTGAATATTGGATGTTATCAGATATGGGCCATAATTTTGTTGAATTAACTTTGCCATGTTTATTAGCTGATTATATGCTTCGTCTATGTCACTTTGCCTGACTATTCGGCTTACTAATGAATTGCATGCACAGACAAAATTAAAAATAATTTCTTTATCTTCATTTGATAGCAAATCCCATATGCACGGTATAGCATATACTTGATAAAATATTCTCCACTGATCTGCAGTAAATCGACTAAATTCTTCTGCTCCACGTGCGACTTTTGATGGAATACGGCCTATATCTGATGGAATTTTAACGTTCGATATACGTTGTTCAATTATTGAAAGTTTTTTATTATTAAGTTTATTATGATCTAATAAGCACTGCTTCATTATCCACTTGCTGATACCTAAAAATAGGCAATGCATTGGATCAACTACTATAAATTTAACTGGATCAAAATAATTTAGCCGATATAGTTCTGACTATCTTACTCCCGTTTCTGAAACATGCTCATCACGTTCTTGTTTATTTGTACAAAGTAACCATTGATTTGCTGCACTAAATTATTGTGAAATATCTACTGGTTTGAACCATTCATCCATACTTTCAAAACCACCGTAGTGATTTCTTTTGGTTTCACGATCATATGTTGCACATTTTGGACAACGATGGCATTTTACTAAATAACTTGCATGACTGCATATTTTTCTTGCAGCAGAAACATCATTAGCTGATAAAATAAGTGCAGCATATATCTTGTGACCTTCTTTATATTCGAATGTTGATGGTAATTCTATACCAGAAGAAAATTCAATTAACTCGTCGATGATTGGAGCAAAATAATGATTTATTTGATGTTTACTAGGCTCATTTGGACAGAAATGATACCTAATGTTAAAATATTGTTTGGTTTGAATCATTCTTCACGTAGTAAATTACATAAAACTCTATAAATTACCAGTGCTATGAATTATATAATCGAATGGTTGAAACCAGTCGATATTCATAGCTAAGCCGATATGGCTATCAAGTGTATCTTTTGTAAAAAATGGCGTAGGATCATCAGGATTTATAGCGAAATTTTTCCAGATATTACCCTTGTATATATCTGAGAAAATTCCATTTGGGTCATTTCTATTTCTCGAATGCTGTAACATCACCTCAAATCCTGGCTGCTGATACATTATATAAAGTTGCTGCTTTATACTTCCAACTGGGTAAAGCTTTAATGCTCGTAATAAAGTTCCTTCATTTGTTTTTATTATCTCTGCTAATGGTTCATTATATGCTGATTTTTTTGATTCTGATCTATGATTAGGATATTCAACATATGTACACATTTTGCATGCTGGTTGATTTCCCTCTGAATAATTTTTGACTTCTAATAGATCATAAAGTTTATAACACTTCGGGCATGCAACATATTTTTTATATTTAGTTAAGATACCTAAAGACGATTTTGTTGTGGTCAGAGAAGTAGAAAACTTATCGACTTCATTTATTTTGAAATGTACAAGTATAATTCGAAGAAATTTAATTAATGTTTCTGTACCAACATCGATTCATTGAAACATTGCTGATATTTCATTATCCATAAGATGATCCAATCTTGCGAATTATCATCGAAAGTAAATGGTGGATTAAAAACTTCAGGATTGATTTCTGGTGGAATAAAATTAACAGGTTCATGGCTTGCTTGCGAAGATTCACTTGCAGAATCACTTGAAGAAGAATTACTTGAGGAAGAAGCATCATCAGGCTCTTCTTTCTGAATTATCATAATTTCATCATCAACTGATGGTTGATATATATCAAATGGCAATGATTCTTCTAAAGCTTCATCAATGTTCATCTCTTCATCATCGATGGGTGAAGGCATCTAAAATTTTGCTTTATCCGATTTTCTGGAGATTGGCGACTGTTCAATAAAATCATCTTCTAGAAATAAACTTATAGATTCAGTACTCGAGTTTGTATTATCATCTTCGTCACTGGCTGTACTATCTTCTTCAGAACTATGTTATCCGATGCATTATTATCCGAACCACTATCATCAGAATCACTGTTATTCGAACCACTATCGTCAGAATCATTGTTATCTGAACCATTATCATCAGAATCATTGTTACCGAACCATTATCATTAGAATCATTGTTATCCGAACTATTATCATCAGAATCATCGTTATCTGAATCTTTACTTCCTGAACTAGCACGGTTTGAAAATTCTAGCAGTGGTTCTTCTCTATGTTTATACTTTGACGTGGACGATTGCTTGGTGATCCTATTAGATTGACCAATTTCGGGTAAGGCCATATGGAATTGCTGTGTTCATGGATCGACATATTTCCCTTGACATTTCGGGCACTTACATACTACTTTTTTTGTTTTGCGTACATATTTTCCTGAACTTTCTTCGGATAACGACATTATTATTTTACTATTATTGTTTTTATATTGGGTAAAATGCGTATTAATTTTTTTGCAAGATTTTTGAATAAAATTTATACTGCAATCGACGTCTTAAATACTTTTTCGAAATAAATCTGCCCTATATATATAAACAATTCAAGAATTTATACATAACATAGATTTAAATTACCAATCACTAATTAAATTATCAGAATTAATTTTCCTTGTAATATATAATACAGTATAAATAAAACATGGAAACGATTCATTTAATCAATTCTCTTCAGAACGCGTTTATTTTTTTCTTCCCGGAACACGTCAATTTCTTCTTTTTTTTTAAAAAACAATAAAACACAAATATCTTCATAAAACATTATAAAAAGTATTATACAAATATAGTAATATTATGAGTACAGAAAGACTATCGAATATACACATAGAATTCTTTGAATATTAACTGTTCACTAAATATCTTCTCAAGAGAAAAACAGTTGAAAAACTTAAAGGTTGCGTCAAGATAAACACTAAACATTTAACAAAGTAAACTTTTATATACGAACAGTATAAGATATAAATAGAATTCTTAGAATACTTACGACTTAGAACGCATAAACATTTCAAATGAAACAAACTCTTCGGAAAGTTAAAGATAAACGTGTTATAACCATAACAAGGAAAAATAATCTTAATCACAAGAGCCGATATTCTACAAAACATATATACCAAGTTTTTTACTCATATCATTGCTATAATGAACATATCTTCTCAAATGAAATTTTTTTTTGAAAAAATAGTACCAATTTTCGATTATTTTGTCTAACTAAAACTATTCGCGTATCTTCCTAGAAAAAGGTAAAATTATTTTCCTTTGCGTATCTTCCTAGTCAAAAATTAATGCGTTTGTCTTTTACCTAAATATATTATAGAATTATACTACGTACGTATATAATGCATGCAACATTAAATTTTATCTGAATACAGAAAACAATGTCAAACATTTATAATCATGCATTAGAATGCATATAATGCTCGAGTAATCAAGAACAATACCGAACCCTAATAATCATATAACAATCAGATTGGTGCATTGTCCAAGTGAAAGGTACATTATTTTAATGTAATTGTTATTAATTTAATGATATTTAAGTGATATTAATTTAATATATATATAATGTTCAATTTTCTATTCGAGTACAGAAAAATTCCAAGGAATAATGCAGAATATGTGATAATTTGGTTATTGATAATTTCTTTCGCATATCTTCCTAATGAAGTAATTTTTAAATGATATTATAACGATATTAATATTATATTTTAATTTATTTTTATTCGAGTACATAAGAACTTCAGATCGAGTAATTATTAAGTTCATTTGTATATCTTCCTATTGAAGTAATCTATTTATAATATTATAACGATATTAATATAATTTATTTTCAGCGAAAGGTAAATTAATATTATATGCAGCCTTATTAATAAATTTTAATTATCAGGAGACATAAAACAGATAGTACAGATAATAGAAGATAATTACTATATAGGCATCGAACTTATAAAAAGGATGGTATCTTTCCTTGTGTTATAGAATAGGTTTTAATTTTGGTAAAAATTAGTTAAGAAATTAGAAATAAATAAGGAAATTTTTGTATAACTGTATTTAGTAATAGTGATATGTGAAATTGATGTGCAATGACACTCAATGATGCTTAGCGACACTTAACAACGTTTAGCGACGTTTAAAGATGCTTAGTAACGCTTAACGACGCTTAGCGATGCTTAACGACGCTTAGTGACGCTTAATAACGCTTAGCAATGCTTAACGACGCTTAGCGACGCTTAGCTCAATAGATATATAAACCCACCTTATTTCCCTTAGTTTTAGACAGATCCAGACANGCTTAACGACGCTTAGCGACGCTTAGCTCAATAGATATATAAACCCACCTTATTTCCCTTAGTTTTAGACAGATCCAGACATTGTATTTTACCTTTGCCTTTATATTAATTACCCTTCTCTATATTTATTAAATAAACTCTTGGGATTTCTAAGAAACAGACACCTTGGAATAGCCCTCTTGTTAAATTAATAAACTGTGTATTATCTTTTGTTGTTTTATACTGAACTGCCTCAGAGAAGTGTATAGTTTCTTATAGACATAAAGGAAACTATACTTCCCTCTTGCACACTGCTTCATGCCCAAAGTAAGGGATCTCAGGAGCCATGTGATTGTTACTCTATTGGAATTAAAGAAGGCTTCCGGTACTGTAACATTTGGTGCCTTCTGGCGGAAACCTATTTAAAATTAGAGGATATTATTGAAGAATTTGGAAATCTCATTATTACTTTTGGCAGAAATTTCATTATTATTTTTTTTGGCTGTTACTAACCCTCTTGCTGTTTAATTGCACTCTTGCTATTTTCTTACAACTTACTTGAAATTTTCTTTTTGTTGGATATTAACTACTTACTATATTTTGGAGATTAAAATTTTTGTTAACAACTTACTACTAATCTTTTATTTTTGGAGATATATTCTATTATTCTTTTATTAGTTTCCTTGAGACTTGGGAACTGACTCCTCTATATGAATAGAGCATACGAATTATATTTAGAACAAATTGAAGTACACGAAACAAGTCATCCTTCCTCACTCACAGTAGACATTTTACAAGCCTACCATCCTATTTATCCTGTACCATCTGTTATCCTGTTGCTAATTTATACTGTCCCTTTCGACGATTTTGGGGAACATATCGAGACAATTATTTTGCCACCCAATATTCACAAAAGACAAACGACTCTTACTGTATTTTAGTTGCTGCTACTGATTATAATACTGCTAGAGCTGCTGCTCGAGATATTGTTTTTAGTTGCCGCTATAATAATGATCTTTTAGACCCAAAAGAAGTTATTGCTGATCTACTCCTTGCACATACCCCCTATACTCTTGCACCTATTTTGAGGACCTCTTACCTTCTACACCTGCTTCAACTCGACTAAGGACTGAAAACCTTCTATTCGATTTTCAAAATCAATTAGAAAGAACTGAATTAAACTTTGACGTTTCGCCATCCAGATCTATATTTACTTTAGGACCTGAACAATTAGCTGACACTGGTGTTGGTTCTTCTACTAATACTTATATACCAATCCCTCCAAGCCTTGCACTTCCTTCTTCACCTATCTCAGAAATTCCATATCATTATACTCGGGAATCTACTCCTCCTCCACAAAATCGCTTCTTTCGCTATATACAACAAACCTTTTCTCCTGCTCGCACAACTGTTCCTCCACCTCCTCCTGTAACTGAATTTTACCCTACTGTTAATTTAGATATAAACGTTACCCCACGCTACACACCTCCATTACTTAACACACCCCTCTTAACAATCAAAACTTAATTGATCCTCTTGACCATTATATTCAAAACCAAGATACTACTATTATTAGAGCTGACTCTCCTGTACAATTTGAGGAAATAAATTTACAACCTCTTGTTGAAGAATTAAACCCTATCTTACCTCCTAACCAACTGGAAAATCTAATGGGTGATTAAGCTTTACAAGCTGCTGCGCAAGCAATAACTAAACTTGCTAATGCCCTTGGACAAGGCTCTGAGAAAACACTCATAACTGTTGCAGATTTTTATAGAGATGGAACCCAAGACCCTGCTGACTGGCTGAAGAAATTCAGAAGAGCCGCTACTGCTAACTGATGGAGTGCTGAACGGAAACTTCATCTTGCTCCTGTGTACCTTAAGGGTGTTGCTCTGGACTGGTACACAGCTTTAAACCCAGTACCCAATGCTTTTAATGATAATGTGCCCAGAACTGAAGTTTCTAGCTTCTTTTTAAGGCACGTTTCTATACTACTAAGCAAAAGGCTCTTTGGCAAAAACAGCTTTTTGATATTAAGCAAGAACTCACAGAGACTGTGAATGGATATGTCAACCGATTTTGTACTTTACAAAAGAAAGTAGACCCGACTGAGGTTTTTCCAGCTGATTTTGTTAAACAACTTTTTATTCAAGGCTTACGCACTGAGTATGCAGTTAATGTTCATGCTGCTATACCTAATACCTTGGACAATGCTATCGAAGTAGCTCTCCACTGGGAAACTGGAAAACTAATGACAAATCCTACTACCAATACTGACCAAGTTATTCAACAACTTACGGACCAAATTGCTAAACTTAGTATCAATTTAGCCCAGACACAGACCACACTTAACTCTTCTGTTAATTATGCTGACAACCATGCTCAAACCCCTCGAATGAAAGAACCTCCTATCTGTTATTATTGTGGACGCACTGGACATTTTATTCGTGATTGTAATAGTAGAAAACAGGACCAACAACAAGGATCCAACACTTGTCGCAATAATAATAACAATAACCGGAACAGAAATTACAACCAAAATAGGGACCGAAATGGTCGCTCTTCTGACCGATATTCCAATAACAGAGACCGTTCTCGCAGTTGTAGTAACTCTCGTCCTAGGAGTCAATCTAGAGATAATAATTATAGAAACTGAAATGATAATAATTATCGCTCTTACCAAAACTCCTCTAATCGATCTCCTTCTCCTTATCATCGAAGTGTTAATTACTTTACACAAAATCAGACTCAGACACCTTCTCTTACTGCTAACAAGTGTGAAACGTTACTCAATAATCCATCTATCCAAGGTGCCTTGGCTACCCACTTATACGAGGAAGCCAAAAATGCCAACCTTGTTCAAACCCCTGCATATACTACACCTGTCAAATGTAACGTCTTTTTTCAGAATAAACCCTACCAAGCTATTATTGATAGTAGTGCTTCAATTAGTATGATTGCTCACAAGGCAGTCAAGGAACTTGGATTGACTATTGAAAGGCCTCTAATAGCCTTATATTTCCTGCAGTTGGAACATCTACTCGACCTTTAGGGATTATAAAAGACCTGCCAATTAAAATTGATTATATTACTATCCCTCTTACTGTAGAAGTAGTAGACACTACTTCTTACTCTCTTCTCTTAGGCAATGACAGAAATCAAAAAGTGGAAGCAAACTATAACTGGAAAAATGGCTACTATACTTTTAAATGGGGAAACAAGAAACATACTATCCCTACTAATTATGAAAGTAACCAACCTCTACTCAGTCAACCCACTGTGACTGCACCAGATGAATTAGACCTTTATGAACCAGAATACTTGTACCCCAGAGAAGCCTATACTTTTGATCGAGAAGACTCAGACCAATCACTTTCACTAGAAGAAAATGAATGGACCACTTATCATTCTCGCCGTAGAAACAGAAAAGCCCCTAAACAACGAGTTTGTGGGAATTGTGGTTCTCCTGACCACCTCTTTGCCACTTGTCCTACCAACCAATGTAATCGATGCCAGGAATTTGGCCACATCGCTGTTAAATGCCCTAAACAAGCCCCAAAACGTACCACCTGCCCTACTTGCCATGACTCCAACCATTTATATAGGAACTACCCCAATAATGTCTGCAGAGGATGCAGTACATTAGGACACATTGAAGCCTATTGTCCTCTTGCCACTTGGAAAAGACAAAACTTGGTATATCAGTATGGATGTACTCTTAATCAAGTTGATAGTAATCGTCTACCTACCCATAGCCCTCGCTGTACCCATCACTGTTGTCAATGTAGAGTTCCTAACTGACCTGAAGTTCTTAAACTTCTTGAAGAGAAACTTGTATGCCCAGGATGTTATAATGATTTTTACTGTGCTCTTGACAGAGAAGACCCTAGAAGTATCCATTTCTTCACCCAAGGTGAAGGACAGGGAATGCTTGTTAATTGCAAAGTATGTAATAAAGCAGATACAAGACCTATAATATGTCAATTAGACAGTCTCCGAGAAGAATTATGGTTTTGTGAATTAGAACACCTCTATGCATACAAAGCTAGCCAAGATGTTCAATATAACCCTAACTATAACCTTTGAACAAGAATCAAACGTTATACTGAATCAACAAAGAATGCAGGACACCAATATGAAATGAACCAGACCAGAATTTACCGACTTGCGAAGATTCTTTTGGATGAAAATGACCAAACCATCACCCAGGCCTAAGAACCTTTAACTTCCTATCACAAAACTCAACCTTGGAGCTATGAGGAAATGCAACTTATATTGCAAGCTGAATCAGACCTAATATCAGAAAATGATATTGACCCTCTACAAGCAATTCTAGATGATTCCTTTGATACTAGCCACCCAGACTACGACCAGAAGTATGCTCTTGCTGTACTTCGAAGAAACTTTACAGTTCCTGTTGACCTTTGCCAAGAGTGTTTACATGTTAAACACCAAGAAGATTGAATACAAATCAAGGATATTGTGATAATTGCAAACTTCCAGACCCAGAAATTTACTCTCCACCTACTGAGGAAACTATCAAAGAAATAGATAGTGATTCACAGTTTTATCAACTCCAACAACAAGTGCAACAACAAGACCAATTGATAAAACAATTACAAGCAAGAATTGGAACCTTGGAAACTACCAATGCTGCTTTACTACACTTTTTCCAAGAAGAAGCTCAAAATGCTCATCAATGGGCTAATTTCTTGGATACGCTTTGTCAAAATTTTTAGAGAATCCTAGGCAGGATCTTAAACTACCTGTTGACCCAGATTAGACTCTTATACCCAGACCTGTAAATATAATTACCCTTGAACATGAGGAATATACACTATCGACTCAGATTTCTTTAAATATTGACCACTTAATAAAGAACAAGACCTAGCTTTTCGAAAATTATTGAAAGAATTTGCAGACCTCTTTGCAAATGATATAACAGAGCTAGGACGAACCAATTTGGTTACTCACCGGATCTATACCAAAGGTGTACACCCTATTCGTTCTCGCCCTTATTCTGTACCTTCTAATGAACAAGAATTTATACAAGAAAAAATACAAAGAATGTTAGAACATAAACTCATTCAACCCTCTGATAGCCCTTGGACCTCACCTGTTGTTCTAGTACGAAAGAAAAATGGCAAATTACGATTCTGTGTAGACTACAGAAAAGTAAATGCTATTACTAAAAAGGATGCTTACCCTCTACCTCGCATTGATGAAATGCTTAATGCCGTTATAGGATGCTCTTGGTTCTCCACTCTCGACCTTGCAAGTGGATACTAGCAAGTTGCCATGGACCCCCGCGACAAAGAGAAAACTGCCTTTACTATACAATACGGAATTTATGAATTTAATGTAATGCCTTTAGGTCTTTGCAATGCTTCTGCAACTTTTCAATGTCTGATGGATCGTGTATATAAAGGAATTGCATAGAAATTTGTAGTTGTGTACTTAGATGATACAATTGTTTATTCTAAAACATTTGATGAACATTTAACACACTTAAAAAGAGTATTCAATAGAATTAAACAAGCCAGACTCAGACTTAATATAGAAAAGTGTACCTTTTGGATGCACCAACTACCATTTCTTGGACACTTGATCTCTGCTAAAGGTATCGCCCCTGACCCTCAAAAAGTAGAAGCTGTCCAACGGATTCAACCTTCTAGAAACCTTACAGCCCTTCGATTGTTCCTTGGACTTGCAGGATACTATCGCCAATTTATTCAAAATTTTTCATCAATTGCTCGCCCCTTGAACTCCCTTCTGCAAAAAGATGAACCTATCACTGGCAAGACAAACAACAAAAAGCTTTTGAAGAATTAAAATCTAGACTCATTACTGCCCCTATATTAGCCTATCCCAACTTTAAAGAGATATTTATTCTTGCTACTGATGCTTCCTACAATGGCTTTGGAGCCATACTAAGCCAACTAGATAGATATAGGAAAGAACACCCTATTGTCTATGCTAGTAAAAGTCTGCGAAAAGAAGAAATGAATTATGCTGCAACTGAACTTGAATGTGCTGCAGTTGCATGGGCCATAGAACATTTTCATAAATATTTAGGTGCTACAAAATTCATCTTAGTTACAGACCACTCAGCATTGAAATAGTTACGTACTGCTGAACCCAAAGGAAGAATTGGATGATGGATCTTGAAGCTTCAACCATACAATTTTGGAATTATTCATAAACCAGGCTGAATTTACTCGAATGTTGATGCACTCTCATGGTTATCGACTCAGACAATTATACCTACTAAATTTCATGAATCTTGACCAATATTATAACCTCTACTACTTGTTGGACACAGACCAAATGCCAGATGGACTTACAGACCAAGAACAGAAAAGACTCATGACCCAGGCTAAATATTTTGAAATTAGACATCACCTTCTCTATAAAAAGAATAAAAGAAACCCGGACAGACCTCTTAGAGTTATAAAATGAACAGAAGTTGAACCAGTATTATATATGATGCATAAGCACCCCACTGCTGGACATTTGGGAACAGACGCTATGTATTATAAAATAGCAGAACGTTATTATTGGGATCAAATGTATAGAGATATACAAGAATATGTGAAGACTTGTGAGGAATGCCAAAGAAGACAAAAAGGTCATAGAAAAGAACCTTTACACCCTATACAAATAGGAAGAGCTTTCGAACGTGTTGGAATTGACCTTGTAGGCCCATTGCCTATAACTAAACAAAACAATCGATATATTATTGTCGCTACCGAATACCTGACACGATGGCCAGAAGCTCGTGCTGTTCCAGATGCTAGTGCTAATACACTCGCTCAGTTTATCTTTGAAGAGATAATCTGTAGACATGGAACTCCAAAAATTATCTTATCAGACCAAGGTCGCAATTTTATTAGCGAAACTATTAGAATTCTCTGCGAGAAATTTCTTATCAAGCACAAATTCTCTTCTCCCTACCACCCTCAGACAAATGGGATGGTGGAAAGATTTAATAGAACATTGTGTGAATCACTTGCAAAAGTGAAAGGAGATGATGATTGGGATTTGCATATACCTGCTGTTCTCTTAGCATATAGAACAAAAAGACATGCTACCACAGGATATACTCCCTTTCAACTTATATATGGAAGATATGCTACCTTACCAATCGAAGCACTTTTTCCCGTAGAACCTGTAGAAAGTAATAATGAAATAGACTTACAAGGAAGTATCCTCCAACGCGCTTATAATTTAATAGAGAAATTACCAAACTACCAGAATCAGGCCAGACAAAATACCGAACGATCACAGCAAAAACAAAAAGTCCGTTTTGATGCCAATATTCGAACAGAGACATTTGAAATTGGTGATAAAGTGTGGATACAAAGAAAGGAACTAGAAGCCTCTCGCTCAGCCAAATTTGAAGATAAAAGATTTGGACCTTTTCTTATCCATAAGAAATTAGACAATGGTGCTTATAAATTACGGACAATAGAAGGAAAAATTTTACAAAAATATTATAATAGTGATCATCTTGCTAAATATCACGAGCTACAAACATGGAAACCAGTAGTTGTTATTGATTCTCCTGGAAATTTCTAGAAGAAATTTGATCTACAAGGGGATGAAATACACAATTTAATTCGTAAAACCTCAAAATGTATTTATACAACTACATCTTTTGGAATTTTCCCAAAAATGATTACCCCTACATTGCAACCTCAAACCTTGTTAGCCCTCCAATACCTTTTTCAGACATGGAAACAAGATAATGTCGCCCAAAATCATGCATTGTGGATTACATCACAATGTGTATGGTTATGTGATAATAATAATACCACTCAGACTATTGACCTCACTAATTTGATTACTTCTTTTCTTGAGCCAGACTCAAATAATTTTCTGAACAATCTAGAGGACTCAGAACGATTAGAAATTAATTTACCAGAAGTAAATGACATAGAAGAAATAAGCCCAAACTTGGAATTAGAAGACATACAAGAAGAAACATTAACAGTTCCAACTATTAATCAAGAAGAAGTCACTCCTGTTCCATTACCTGAAAAATTAACCAAGATTATACAAGATATTATCCAACCTTGTGGACCTCTAACTCAGACATCTATTCCTCCATATACTGGAATAACGTATCAAGATAAATTGCAGAAAATTCTCAAACGAATTAAAACTCGAACTCGAAACAGACAAGACCAACCTAAGCTGCTCGAAGCTTATGATTATCTTGGTGACCTTATAGACAAGTACCCTGATGCTTATGAAGATATTCAATCTATAATTGAGAAGACTCAAGGAGAAAGAAGAGCCCGAGACACATGAAAGTGTGCCAAACAGATGAAGTTGCTTTTCTCCAACCAACCTATAGAAAACATCTCCCAAACAACCTATATTACTTATACAATGATTACGAGGTTAACTGATGCCGAACTTTCTCAAGTCCTTCCCCAAATTAGAACTCACGGAGTTCGTTCTTAAAGGGGAGAGAAATGTTATAGAATAGGTTTTAATTTTGGTATAAATTAGTTTTTAAATTAGAACTTAATAAGGAAATTTTGTAATAACTGTATTTAGTAATAGTGATATGCTAAATTGATGTGCAATGACACTCAATGACGCTTAGCGACGCTTAACGACGCTTAGCGACGCTTAACGACGCTTAGTGACGCTTAACAACGCTTAGCGGCACTTAACAATGCTTAGTGATGCTTAATGATGCTTAGCAATGCTTAACGACGCTTAGCGACGCTTAGCTCAATAGATATATAAACCCACCTTATTTCCCTTAGTTTTAGACAGATCCAGACATTGTATTTTACCTTTACATTTATATTAATTACCCTCCTCTATATTTATTAAATAAACTCTTGGGATTTCTAAGGAACAGACACCTTGGAATAGCCCTCTTGTTAAATTAATAAACTGTGTATTATCTCTTGTTGTTTTATACTGAACTGCCTCAAAGAAGTGTATAGTTTCTTACAGACATAAAGGAAACTATACTTCCCTCTTGCACACCGCTTCACGCCCAAAGTAAGCGATCTCAGGAGCCGTGTGATTGTTACTCTATCAGAATTAAAGAAGGCTTCTGGTACTATAACACTAGAAAATTTCGTTGTCGATTTTAATTAAATATCACATCCTAAAATTACTTTTCGCAACTAAATCAATCCTCTTTCACCTTTTTTTTACCTTAAAATTTTTTTTTATTAATTTTTTTGATTTCCATTGTTATCCTATATCCACTTCTTCAAAGATATTAGGTAACTAGAGTGATCTTAGACAGTGAACACTTTGTGTAACTTCAAACTTTGTTACTGTGGTATATCTAAGTCAGTATGGTGTTTTTAAGAAAACTTAACAAAGAAGATTTAAGGCAATTTGCAATTACGAAAGAGGCTACAATTAAAAGTATATGAGGATACTAATAACTGTTTGATTTGTGTAGTTAATAGTTGTTTTTATTATTGAAAGAGTATGAAGACTCGATGTTGAACTTGAGGTCCACATCGGCCGCTTTTATACTTTTTGAAATTTTACAAATGTAACGGTCAATATCTTTTACATGTGTAATATATACTATAACTATTATTAATAAAATATATAGTATAACTAGTATAAATATAATATATGTAATAAATAATATATATGTAATAAATAAAATATCTAGAATATAAGCTATAAATATGACATCTTTTAGATATGTCAGATCTACGATTTTTGTCCGCAG
>QKWP01000084.1:348171-360671 GCA_003550325.1 Gigaspora rosea | reverse complement strand
ATAATTTAGAAAAGAAGGAGGCGTAAGGCATTATCATTCTTGATGAGTGCTGGAAATAAGAATATTGGTCTGTACCCACAGGAAGATTTGGAGTGGTTTACAACAAGTCTAGGCGGAAATGCTTATCATTCTGCGGAAGAATGGGTGATAGATAAGGTAGCGACTGAAAGGGACGGGAGGGATGGGCAAAAAATAAAAAAATTAATATGCATAAAAAATTGGTAGCGCGGACCTCATGTAAGTCAAATATATTATAGTAATGCTAAGTTACAATTAAATTAATAATGTATCGTCCTAATACACCGAATACATATTATTTAGTTGAAACAGCTATTTCATAAAAGGATCGATCTGGTTGTGAAACAGCTGCAGCCTAAGAACAATAGAATGATTCTACGCCATTATGGTGAGAAGATTGATAGGGAAGTTGTACCACCGCCGAATTGTTCAAGTTGGGCATTATCTGCCAAAGCCTGAGAACTATATAAAATTCTGGATCCTAACTTTGATCCCGAACTATTAAGTGAGCAAGAAGATTCATGAAAAAAAAAGAAAAAGAAAGGTGGGGATAGGCACAAGAAATGAAAGAGAAGTCATACGACTGAGACAGAAACTGAAGAACGAGCAAGTGAAACAGGTGTAAAAAGGGGAAGAGTGGATGATGATGATAAAGTTGTATTATATGAAAGAAGAAAACCTAGAAGATCAGCAGCGTCCTCAAAAGCACCAACACCAAAATCAGCAATATCCAGATCAGTAACACACTCAAAAGCACCAACACCCACACTATCAAAACTGGCAACACCCACATCATCAAAACCACCAACACCCATATCATCAAAACGGGAAACACCCACATCATCAAAACCGGAAACATCCACATCATCAAAAACACCTATAACATCAGAAAAAACACCTAAAATATCAGAAACAACAATAGCTACAAATGAACCATCATCATCAACGGAAGCAATAGCAGTAGCAGAAGCCTTAATATCAAAAATACCACCAACATCATCAACGTCAGCAGCCTCCTCAATATCAACTCCAGTACTACCAGCAAAAATAACATTACAATTCGCCCGAGGCTTTGCAAAAAAACCAAGTAAACTGCTGTCAGAAGATGATGCGTTAGTATTTAGAGATGAAGAAGTTGAAGCTGAGGATGGAGGTGACGATTGAGGTGAGGATGGAGGTGAGGATGGAGGTGAGGATGAAAATGAAAGTGAAGGTGAAAGTGTGGTTAGTGCAGAAGCTAGTGAAAAAGTGGAAAAAGGAAAACGAAAACTAGAAGATTATGAGGACAATGAAGGTGAAGGTTGGGTTAAAAGTAAAAAAAGGAAAAAGGGACGCAAAAAAAGAAAGATGATAAAAAGAAAGCGAAAAGATCGAAAAAAAGCGATAAATTAGATTCTTGTTAGATTTATCTGTTATTGTATTTTTTAATTTTAAAATAGTGTTTTTATCAGAATATAATAAAATTTAATATATAATCAGTAAAATAATATAAATATCAGCCAATCAGACAATGTGTATATAAATGTAATCAGTAAACAGTTAAATAGCAAAATTATTGTACAAATATTATCAACTATCGCCTTTGGCGATAGCAGACTGATAGACTATAGACTCAAATATTCAGTTTAAACCTAAAACCTATTGGTCTGCTATCACCAAAGGTGATATTTTATTAATAATAAAAAGATGATATATAATATCAGTAAAATATACTTTAAATTTTAGGAACTGATTACTATGAATTTTATAAATATATAACTAATCATATTAAAAATCGCTAATTATCGGCCAAATATTATTCAATATCGGCCAAATATTATTCAATATCGGCCAAATATTATTCAAATATCGGTCAAATATTATTCAAATATCGGTTAAATATTATTCTAAAGAATAAAGAAGATATGTTAAAGACTAAATAATCATTAAAAAATATAACCAATATATCGTATAAATTATGAAAAAATTTTGTAAAATAGCCAATACAAAATCTTCTTATGATTTATCTAATCATGAATTTATTACCAAAATATCAATCTAAATATCTGCCTTGTATCTTCTTTATAATTTCACTAATCTTCATACGGATATATGAGTATTTTTTACCGTCTTATAACCGATATGCAACAAATTTTCTTAAATTAGCAGCCTATCAGCCTATTTTGATCACCTATCAATTTGCATCATATCGGCCTACAATCTTCATAGGCGATTTTTAGATGATATTAGGGTAATATTTTTGATTTCGACCAGTGTACTACAGTCTGACCTCTCTATAATCACCAAGTCTGTCGCATCCTATTTTGGTGATTTATAGAGGTGTGACTATAAATAAAATACCTTGTCATAGTTATGTGACCAAAGGCCAATAAGATATTTGTACATATTTGAAATTATTAAAAAAATTAAAATGTTTGATAGTGAATAACTATTGATCCAGTGGCCCAATTTGGATAAAACAACTACTAGAAGTGTTTGATTCAATGAGACGATTCTAAGGAGTCCAAAATCATCCAAATCTAATTACAAAATAGTAAGATCTTTAAGGATTTTTTACTCAGATGGTTAAATTTAATCAATTCTTAAACATGTAAAGTGAAACAAATCCTTAACGATCTCAGGAGCGTGTGATTCGATTTTAATGATTTTGAGCTCATTAGAATCGTCACATCGTGACAAACATTTTGGTGGTTGTTTCATCAGATCACTGGATCAAAAGTTATTTGCTGTCAAACATTTAAGAATTTTAAATAGAATATTTAAATAAACATGAATATAAATATTGGCCAATCAGATTTTATAATCCATATTTAGTCAAAATTGGTGATTATAACGAGGCATATTATTAATAAAATGGATAAAAAATCAAATTTTTTGGTGATAGTGAGTATAAGTGATATGTGACTATAATGAGGTTTTTACTATATTTAAGTCTGTTGCACAATTTTGGGTGCTTATATAGAGGTGTGACTATATGGGGTGTGACTATAGAGAGGAGCAGGGAGGACTTTCGTATTTTTTGGAAATGCACGGGTCTGATCATGAGGCAGTTGACCAATCATAAACAGTTTTTTATCCACGTGGTACACTTTCAATAAAAACAGTTAGATAATTATTAAACATATTACAATTTCTTTCGTAACTTCGAAGCAAACTAACTCGCATTGCAAATGAATAAAACTATTCACTCAGATTAAAATATAGCTTATAAACACAAGAGCTTTATTAAAAAGTTTCTTATAACAAGTTACACACCCTTTATTCCCATTTTTCCTTCATTTATAATTAACAAAACTATATATAAAATGAATCAAACGTCTTATAAAGAATATATATAACTTTCGAAAAACAGTCTAATAAATTTATAAATGAAAAAAACAAGTTAATTATTTGGATAACAAAAGAAAAAAGATGAAAAAAAACAAAAAAAATGATGTTAAAAGTTTATAAATTAAGCAAAACAATATATTTTTATTACCTTCTGCTATATATCTACCTTTTATTGCATAATTTCTCGTGATTTACCATGATTCAACAAAGAGACGCTTGCTAGGAAGTTTTTATTAATAAAATGTTGTATCAATTGTTATTTTTTTTAAGTTTGCTTAGACCCAAAAAATTCTGGTTTTACAGTACTACCACATATAAATACTTGTGTAATATCGATCCCAGAAATCATCAGAAACAAAAGTCCCCTCTGCTATAGAAAGGTCAAACTGTATTTATCTTAATAATACCAAGTTTATTATCAAGTAATAGTAAAATCAATAATTCTTTATTGTAATCCTATCACGAACTACCCTTTAAAAAATGTATAATTTCTTGCAAACTAAAGAATTATACCTACCTCTTGGACACTACTATAAACTGATAAAGAATCTCTGTAGATATGTTATTGTGATAGTAAGGAGTTAAAGAAGATCTCTACTGTAATATTTGGTGCCTTCTGGTGAAAACATTTAAAACATTTGGATATTATTGAAGATATTTAGAAATCTCTATAACTTTTGCTGCTGTTCATTTTAGAAGAATTTTATACTCAAGGACTCTATATATAACTTTTGCTGCTACTATTTGTCCTAGAAGACTCTATACCTATGGACTCTATCCATTTTTAGCTGCTATTTTATTTATTTAAAGAATTATAATTTTGCTACAGCTATTTGTCCTGGAAGACTTTATGCCAAAAACTTTTCCATTTGATTGCTATTTATTTATTTAATATTTATTTACTTTTCTTTTTATTTAGAATTTATTTTAGCTGTTGTATTTAATTCTTAGTAACTGTACTTAATAAAAAATATTGTTAACAATTAAATGGCTTGAGATTTAGCTTAGCAGTCATAAAGCATATGACTACTAACTTTGATGATATATATAATCGATATATTAGAAATTACTAGTAGAACATTATCTGGGGTATGGTACAGAAAATTAGTGTATATGCACAGAATAGTACAGACCGTGTGGCACAAATAGGCAGTGTTGTCATTTGGACGTTTTTTGGACATTTTGGACATTTTTCAAATCAAAATTACTTAAAATTTTATTAAGATAATCTATTTTAATTTTTTCACCAATGAGTCCAGCACCTAAAAAAATATATAATTATATTTTTTTTAAATTACTTTATTGATTAGTTAAACATGGGACATAGGCTTGGACGATTTTGGACAATCTTGGATATTGGACAAAAAACATAGTATGGACATGTCCAAGTGACAACACTGCAAATAGGCACATTTTACAGAATAACACGATTAAAAATGATTTGGATACTATGGTAATGAGTAGCGCGTTATATTATATCATACAGAATAGCACGTATTCAGTAGCACACATATGCACGTTGTATATGATGGCATATTGAATTTCATGGAATAGCACATATTAAAAATTAGTGTTCTACAAATCCGATCTGAGGGGCTGGATCCGATCTGGATCCGATGTTCAGATCAGATCTGGATTCATGATTTATAAGTACTACTGAATCCGGATTCATATTGGGATCTGATCCAGTAGATCTGTTTGGATCCGTTCTAATAATAGGCTTGATTTTAATTGGCTTATATTACTAAAAAACGATCTCTTAACTTCTAAGGCATCTAATTTTGTTTTATCTCTAAACCGTTAAATAAACTTTGAATGCCTTTTTAAGTTTTTTACATCTTCTTAGTTTTCTAAACTTTCTAAATTTTCTAAACTTTCTAAGCTTTCTAATTCCTAATGATTATAAAAAAAAGGATATTATGATAATAAATTTTAGATTTAAAGAACTTTATATTACGCGTTATGATGTTGAATGAGGAACTTTTTTTAAAAGAAACTTTTTCTGATAACAAAGAACTTATTGATGTTTAAAGTCATGATAGAGAAAACTAGATGAACTGTATTATTATTTTTAATAGTTCTAAATCGTGCAATTTATTTTGCTAAGTTCATATTTAAGTCATACTTGAGCAGATATAATAAGTCGCCTGCTGATTTAAATAAATCATCAGAGACTGAACCAGTATTAAGAAGTTGAAAACATGGGCAGATATGAAAAATCGAATGAAGATAATCTTTTGCAAAAGCATTTTGTAGTATGCATATGCTTGAAAAATTCTTCGAAATCTGTGAATAATAATTGATATATCCATAATAATATTATTTTTTTATAATTTTTATTTAAATTATAAGATATTCGCTTGGAAAATAAATTGGTTCAAAAGTTCTTTTAAAAGTTATAACATTAATTATTAATGATTTGAAAATATTATAAAAAAAATTTATTATAATATTTTCATAATGATTAAAAAAATATCATAATAATTAAAAAAATATCACAATAATTAAAAAATATTGTAATAATTAAAAAAGAAATCGTCATAATTAAAAAATAATTAAAAAAATATCAAAGCGATTATGCAAATAAGTGCATATTTAAGAAAAAGCATTATCTATTATCAAATCCGAATTTAGATTCAGATCTTTCTTGTTCAGATTTGAATCTGAACTTGGATTCGATTTGGTTTTCGGATTGGATCCAGATCTTTAAAAATATCTGTCCAATCCGATCTGTGCAGAATTCTATTAAAAATGACATGTGCTAGCTTGTTTTACAGAGTACTATAAAAGCGAAACAAAATAAACGATTTTTTTTAAAAAAGTTGCAATATCCCAAAAACTCACAAGTAAGCCTGCTCTGGTATCTTAAAGAAAAAGATTCCTTGCATGATTTTATACCTTTGCAGTTGCTTTAGCTTCCAGATATATACATACCTTAACTATTATATCTAGTTTTCTTCTAATAAAATGTCTATTGGAAAGTGGACCATAAAATTTATATTTACTTACCTGTTCTATTCACATGCCATCGCATGTGTCATTTGGCTTAGTAAACTGCTATAAAAGGCACAGATTATTTATGTGATTTTACATTAAATTGGTACATATATACGGATCATGATTCCTGGCCTATTCGAACCATGCATGTGCAAACCCGATCTATAGCACATGCCACTCGACCACATACCTATACACTGTTTTTCTGTACGATTCTGGACTACTTTTTTTATAGAGTAATTTTAATATTATACCTCTTCTTACTCTTCCTAAAGAATGCCCATCTACCTCTTGGCTTTACTCTACTTTAAGACATTAGTGCTACTAGTTTCTATACTCCTTTGTTTCAACATACTAGTTTAACTGCAAGTTCTACAACTTTAACACCTTATCGACTAGAAGTAGACCTTGAAAATTTTTTTGAAACTACTACTACTCTTGATTTAAATAGACATTTATCTGGTACTATTAAAAAAACTAGCAAAAAAGACCAAAAACCTCTTTTAATACTACTCATAGTTAATCCATCTTCTATTGTGACTGAACATGCTATAGCTGATGCTACTACTGCTATTAATATGCTAGCAACTGCATTTGTAAATAAAGAAGTTGAAAAGAACCTTCTTTCTGTTACTTTCTTTACTAGAGATAGAATCCAAGACTCACTTGAATGGTATTTTGAATTTAAATGTGCTGCTGTTGCCAATTGATGGAATGATAACTGGAAATTAGAACTTGTTTTTGTGCACTTAAAAGAAATTGCTCTAGACTGGTATTCCTTCTTCACAAATGCCCCTACTTCTTTTAGTAACTAGCATAATGCTGCTATCAGTTTCAAATACATGTTTCTGGAACAATTTGTTACTCCAAAACTAAAAGCTATTTGGCAAAAGCAACTTTTTAAAATAAAACAAGGTGCTAATTCTGTTAATGAATATGTTAATCAATTTCAAAAATTGAAAAGATGTATTAACTCTCTAGATGGCTTCCCTAAAGACTTTGTAAAACAACTTTTCATTCAAGAACTCTATTCTAAGTTTGCTATTAATGTTCAAGTCTTTGAACCTGCTGATTTTGTCACTGCTATAGATACTGCTCGCAAATGAGAAACTAAAAAACTCATCTGCTCACAAATGAAAAATTAAAAACTCATAGCTTCCTCCAACACAGATACAGACCAAGCTATTAAATAATTAACTGAACAAATAGCTCAACTTAATATCAATCTTGCCCAGAAGCAACTACCTTCTAACCTCTTTGTGAATTATGCTAACTCTACTAAACATGCAAACCCAATTAAACAACCTCTTTCTGCTATTATTGTGGTTGAACAGGACATTTCATTGCCTATTGTTATCTTAAAAAGAAGGATCAAAGTAAAGAATGAGGAAGAAACAGACCATTTAATAATAATAATTACTAATGTAACTCTTATAGAAATAGATTTAAAGGTCAAGAAACTAGAACAGAGATATTTATAATAGAGACCAAATAATTTTTTTCTATTTATGTATTTACTTTTGTTAAAAAAAATTAAATTATTTAAATATTTTTTAAATTATTATTTATAATTTTATTGTTTTTTTTTATTCTTATTTTTTTAATTATCATTTATTTATTTATTTACTTATTTTTTTGGTTTTATTTTATTTTTATTTTATTTTTTTATCTTTTTATTTTATATTTTTTTTCATCTATTATATTTTTTTGTTTATTATTATATTTATTATTATTTTTTTAGTATTCTTTTCATTTACTAGTATTCATTTTTAATTTTATTTTATTTATTTGTCTGTTTGCCCCTGAATCTAGATTTATATCATCTCTAAGATAAATATCATTTATGTTTTTTATTTTATTTTATTTTATTAAATTTTTTTCTTTTCTATTTAATTAAAATATTTATAGTACACTCTGTCAAAACTGATTCTGTTAAAACTGATAACCTTCCATAACTAATAAAAAGTTGATCCATCATATTGGTCCATAATTCAAATTCAATAACTTGTCATTTCTGATAACCAATACTCAAAATATTAAATATCTATAAGAGTTCTATAAGATATCAGATTTGTAAGGTAAAATTAATCAATTTAATTGGCTCAAATCCGATTTGTATAACCTAGGGGATAGTAAAATTAATGGGGGCCAACTTAATGTTACACAAGTAGATCATGTAGAAATTAGACAGACGCTCATATTTAATTTATATTTAAATAATATAATGATAAAAAATTTCGAATTCTTTTAAATATAAAAAAAATTTATAAAGTTTCAATTATGACGCGTTAAAAAAAAATCAAACTTAATAAAATACAAATTATATTTTTATATAATTTTTTAAAAATATTATTTTTGAAGAGGTTTAGAAAAATTACATCAGCTTTTTGTTACTTTTAAATCGAAAAAAAGATATAAAAATAGTAAGAAATAAGTATAGCTATAAATATTTATTAAATATATTTTAAAATATATATATATTAACTTTGAAAAAACATTTTTGTAAGAGTATATCTTTTCCTTCAAAGCGGCAAAAAAAAACTGAAGCACTTCAAGAACTTATTCAAATTCGTCCTGAACTTAAAGGAAAACCAGTTTATTTCTTTCCAAAATTAGATAGATATTTTGAAGGTATATTAATGTTTGATGCAAAAGAACAAAGAACCTATATTTATAGTTTAATAAATGATTGTAAATATGAAACATTTTCTAAGTGGATAAATGGATTGCAAAAACGTGGATTATTCAAAGGACAACGATCAGCTCTTGCAACTGTTTTTTTAGAACCAAATCCTACCAGTTTACCAATTGCTTCAATTTTACGTACATCAGAATATATACCATATTGGAAATCGATAGCAAGTGCAAATATTGAAGATATTTTTTTATATATGCAAAGTGAAATTAAGCCGGAAGGAAAATTTTCTGAAACCACAATACGATATCAAGACAAATATCTTGAAATTTATTTTTTTAAACAACAACTATTAGAAAAACAATTACTGATTAAAGCAAAAGGAATTTTAATCACATATGAGGTTTTTGTTTGTAATCAACTTGTAAAAGAAGAATATCTTCCTTTTCTAACTAAAGCAATTAAAAGAACTTATGACGAAGTAAAAAATTTTATCGAATATATATATAATTTAAATATTTGCCAAGGACAAAGTACTAAAGGTAAACATAGTAAAATTTTAACTATTTTATTTATTATATTATTAATATATTTTTTTCGATATTAGGATTTGAAAATGTAACATATATTCGTGGAACCCAATTGGTTAATAATAAACGGAATTCTCAAAAAGAACATATACCCTTTGCTTTTCTTGAAAAACAAGGCCAACCTGATGAAGCATATCGACGTATAGATTGCATACTTATTATAGAAAAAACAAAAAACAAAAATATTTGTGAAAATTGTGAAAAATTAAAAAAAACTATACAACAAATTCAACGACGAATTTTGGCTGGAGTAAATTCAGTAAAAACAATACATGCATCAAAGGAGATTCTTCAAGAAAAAGTTAATCAACAGCGAAAAACTATTAAAGAACAAACTAAAACAATTATCAATTTAAAAGATCAATTACAAAAAAAAATTGAAAAAGAAGAAGAGAAGGTGTCAAATGAAATTGCAAATATTGTTCATACAGTTACCAAAAGTGTAACAAATAAAACTACAAATATTGCAGACCTTCATCCTATTTTTCAAGAACTTATTCGAATTCAATGTACAAAACTGAATGGAACAAGATATCATTCGATGTAAGAGTTTAATGATATTAACAATTATATAATTATGAAAATTAACATTTTATTTTTTAGGTTTTTACGTTGGGAAATATCTGTATATAGCAAATCTGGACAGACAGCATATAATGCAATAAAAACTATTATGCGATTGCTATCAATTTCTACATTTAAAAGTTATATTAATGAATATGAACAAAAATCAGGATGGCAAGACAAAATTGCCCAACAAATATTAGCTAGCTTGACAGCAAATAAAATTTGGGGATATGGACGAGTAGGATTTTTCTCTCATGATTCTTTTAAAATTCAAAAAGTTAATAAGTTTACATATATTTTAAATACATATATAAATTATTAAGTATTTGATTTTAAATAGGTCTTCTTTGGAGTCAGCATGAAAATTGTTATGTTGGTTATCTAGATTTTGAAGATGAAATGCAAGATTATCAAACATTTGCAATACAGTGTCAACAAGAAATCGAATTATCAACAAAAAGTAATTTCTAATCTAATTCTATATCCGAAGAACCTAAACGTGAACTTGCAACTCAAGTTCATCAAGTCGTTTGGCATTCAGCAATGCATAATTTTTCTTTTCCAATATCCTATTATGGTATTAATACAATGACAGCACACAATTTGAATACATTAATTTTTAGTTTGGCAGCAAAATTAGAATGCCTTGGCATACATACCTATGGCTCAATTTGTGACGGTGCTAGAGAAAACAGAACTCATATTAAAAGTTTTGATTGGTATGCCTCAACCTGGTCATTAGGTGATATTGTAGAAGTTGATTTTAATAAAAAATTTTATTCTGCTGAAATTGTAAATTTTAATCATGATCGAACACAATTTTCTGTGCATTATCTTGATTGTGGTAGTTCAAAAACAATTACAGTTGATCGAGCACTTATTCGTCCTCCAATGACTAAAAAATCAAAGTAGAATTTTAATGAAATGTGTGAATTTAAAAATCCACAGAACAACCAATGGTATCCAGGAATAATTACCAACACTGATTCAGGTACACAAACATTGCAAGTAGAAATCTCAGGTGTTGTCAAAGGAATATCTATGTGGAAGATTACTGAAAAAGAAGCTATCATGCTTCTTCGGGCTGTTTATGATGCACAAGAACTCTTTACATGCCATAAAACAATAAATCCTATTACTGGAGAGGAGTGGTTTTTTATTAGTAATCCAACGCATGTTTTTAAAAAACTTAGAAATAACTTATCTAAAAGTCACGTAGCTGAAAACAATAGAAAAAATAGCCGTGAAATAATATTCAATGGAAAGAAAATTAGCTGGAAACATATACAAGGTGTATATGAACATACATGTTGACATGCAATAGCAAAAGCAACAAAACTTACTAAACGTCATATTTGGCTTACCTCATGGAGTAAGATGCGAGTTGATCTTGCAGAGCATACACTATCAAAAGAAGTTGAAGATGCATTAGCATCAATTGAAGAACTTAAAGAAATATCAGAGTGAACACAAGTAAGTAATCATTATATTAGAAAATGTAGACATTTTTAATTAAAAAAAAACTAAAAAAAATTTCAAAGGACTTTATTAAATATTTATGAAATTATCGCCAAATAATGCACAGTAAAATTGGGTTCCGTTCAATAGAGGATCCACATATTAATACCTTGAGAGAGATTCGCGATTGGTTTGTACGTGGCGATAAGCAAAAAACTAAACCAACACAATGGATCTCATCCCAATGTCAATTTGATCTAATTTTGTCTATTGATGGTTTTCTTGAAATGCTAACATTTTTTTTAAGAAAGTACCCAGGCTCAGTTATTCAACCAAGGCGCATTTCACAAGATATGCTTGAGGGACTCTTTGGTACAATTCGTCAGCTTGGTGGAGATTCTTCTACACAAACACTTAAATCTTATGGACACTCCTTAAACAAATATCAAGTGACTGCATTAGTTTCATCAGAATTAAAAAGTATCAATTATGGGGAAGCTGATGGAACCGGAATTGGTATTAACACTTTGACACGAAGGTATGACATATTAATAATTGTATATCTCAAAGAATTATTACTTAAAACAAATTCAAAATTAGGGATTATCATAGAGATAAAAAATGCCCAATTAATAATGAAAACCCTCATTATATATATGAAAAACATAGTATTCGTTGTCACAATTATCACCACTTTCACGACATATTTTTGAAAATCTTCTTGCTGATGATTTGATTATGGGAAGAATTAATTTTTCATTAGAATCATGCAATAGCAATGTAAACGAGGAAAATATGAAAGCCTTTTACCTTCAAATAGAGCGATGCAATCTTATAGAAGCTATTCTTTATCAAGATTCTATTGATCACCTGTTGCAAAAATGGCAAAATATTATTAGAACAAT
>QKWP01000084.1:335778-345882 GCA_003550325.1 Gigaspora rosea | reverse complement strand
CTCGATAGCAACTTTTACTTTTGCACGAGTTATACCATGATGCTTTGTTTTTTCATTACATATACGGGATGAATAAAAAGTTCCTGAACATATACTTTTTTTAATCGTTACATACTCTTTATGATTATTTTAATATTTATACTAATATGTATATAAATACAAAAACAAATAAATAAATATACGTATAAAATTAAATACATAATAGCGAATATAGTGAAGAATCGAAATTTTTTACATACCTGATATAATCATACTTTTATTCGTAATGTTGTAAAGAATGTTAATTCTATATACAGTCAGACCTCTCTAAGTGTATACTTGTGAAACACACTTTAATAACGTGCATAGAGAGAATAAGAAAAAGTGCGTTTATGAGGTCAAGTATATATTTGGGCCGACACTTGAGTGTGCATTGAGACGGTGTGCACTTATAGAGGGCGCACTTAGAGAGATCTGACTGTATTTGCTACAAAATTGAACCTATAAGTTGTTAAAAGCTTCTATTTCAGATAAAAATAACTTATTAGCTTGTAACTTACGTAAATGTTACTTACTTTTAGAATCGGTAACTTTTTAATGCTTAACAAGTGTTCGGTGCCAAAAATTTTCAATTCTTTATATATAAATTTCTTGTATAACCATAGCCGTATGACATCAGTTATAATAATTATAAACCAAGTTGTGTAACGTCAAGTTGGCCCCCCATTAATTTTACTATCCCCTAGGTATAACTGAATATGTATGAATAAATATAATTTGGCCAATTATATTTAGATAAGATCATGTAACTATTAGGCTATTAGTATTTTTAAATCCAATAACCTCTCAAAGCTGATACAAAACCTTTCCACAATGCATACCAGTTTTGACAGAGTGTACTATATTTTCTTTTTTTTTATTTAATAGTTTTTTTATATTACTATTTGGTAATGATAATTACCAGTTATACAAGATCAGTACAGTATATAAGTTAAATTTTTTTTAAAAAAAATTCTTTTTATTTTTTATGCAGTACTAATTTTTTTAATTTTTTTTGATCTTGTTGTTGGAGCCGTTCACTTCAGTACTTTTTTTGTCATTGGAATCATATTGTATTCTGGCACTTGTAAAGCTAATGCTAAATTATATATTCGAATATTGTGGTAAAATGAGCATAAACGTGAATAAATCTTAAGAAGAGAGAAAAGAGTGTTTTTTCAGTTTACAGTGGGGCTTTGAATTTTTGGGTAGGTATTTCGAGATTTGTTTTATGGGTTTTTTGTCACTGGAGCTGCCCATTTGGTGCTTCGTCATGGTGTCATTCTTTCCAATATTTTTTCTTTATCAGTATTTCTTTCATTGTTAGTGTTATTCAATCAGTATACTTTCTTTTATGATACTTTCTTTATCATTGGTGCACTGTTGGTGCTTCTTTTGTTCAGTCTATTGGGTAGAACTCTTTCTGTCATTTGCTTTTCTGTTTCTTTCTTAGTACATGCTAGGCATTGAATTTCAATTTTTTTTGTTTGGTTTTTTTGGCTTATTAGTAACTTTTTTTTTGTACAGTATCTATATGGCATTTGTACAGTATTTTTATAGCATTTGTGTAGTGTGCAGTAGTGTCTTTATAGCATTCGTGCAGTGGTGTCTTTATAGCATTCGTGCAGTGGTGTCTTTATAGTATTTATATAGTATTTGTGTAGTATCTTTATAGTATTTGTATAGTGTTTCTAAGGCATTTTTGTGGTATCTTTTGTAATATGTTTGTAGTTTTTTTTAATAAAAATATATTATTTTTTATTATTTTTGTAAAATTTATAATTGACCAATATTATGTATTTATAGTAAATTAAATTGTTATTGATAAAATATATGAAAATTCGAATTTATTTTTTTAATATATGAAAAATTAGCTAGCATTTAATATTTAGACAAACATATAGTAATTTATTATTATTCGCTTTTTGTTACTTTACAATGTGCAGATTATTGAATTATTAACTGTTAAAAATCTGTGCAGAAAATTAAATCTGCACAGAAAATTAAAAAAATTTTTTCAACGACTGCCAGCAGGGTTGCAAATCTGCATTAATTTTTAATAATTGTTTTTTTTTATAAATTTGCACAAAGCTATACTAAAAAAACTTCCCTAATATTATTCTATACCCCAAGTGAACAGATATTTATTAAAGAAGAAATCTAATAGATAATAGACTATAAACTTATTCAATCTTCAAATAGCCATAGACTGTATTTGTTGTTCTAGTAAAGAAAAAAAATAGCAAATTATGCTTTTGTATAGACTATTGAAAACTTAATAATATTACTAAAAAGGATGAATACCCTCTACCTCGTATTGATGAAATGTTAAATACTCTTGCTGGATCGCATTGGTTTTCTACTTTGGACCTTGCAAGTGGATATTGGCAAGTAACTATGCACTCTCGTGATAAAAAAAAGATTGCTTTTATAATTCACTATAGAACTTATGAGTTTAATATAATGCTTTTGAACTTTGTAATGCTTCTGCTATATCCAAAAATTAATAGATTGAGCATATAATAGAATTGCTTAGAAATTTTTAGTAGTATACTTAGATAATACTATAATATATTCTTGAACATTTGACTATCTTAAACACTTGAATGAAGTGTTTTGAAGGATCAAGCAAGCTAGACAATAGCTTAATATCAAGAAATATAACTTTTAAATACAACAACTACCCTTCTTAGAACATATAATTGTATCTAGTAGAATAGCACCTGACCCTACTAAAATTGAAGCTATACAAAAGATTCAACTACTACAGAATATAACCCAACTTCACTTATTTTTGGGATTAGCTAGATATTATAGACAATTTATTCAAAACTTTTCTGCTATCACTAAGCTATTGAATCAATTGTTACAGAAAAATGATCTATATCAATAGATTTTATTCAATAAGAAGCTTTTGATGAATTAAAAAACTGACTTACTGCTGCTTCTATATTAGCCTATCATGATTTTAGAAAATCTTTTATTTTAGCTACTAATGCTTTTTTTTATGGATTTGGTACTACTCTTAGTCAATTAGACCAAAACCAGAAGAAATACCTTATTGCATATACAAGTAAAAGCATACGAAAAAAAAAGTAAACTATGGCACAACTGAATTAGAATGTGCTGCTATAGTATGGCAATTGAATATTTTTATAAATTTTAGATACTACTAATTTCATTTTAGTTACAAACTATTCAGCATTGAAATGGCTACACACTACTGAAACTAAAGAAAAAATCAGAAGATGGATTTTTAAACTCCAACTTTCCAACTTTGAAATCTTTTACAAACCAGAAAGAATCCACTCTAATGTTAATATTCTATTATGCCTACTGATCCAGACAATTAAATCCTTAAAATTATGAACTTAAATCGATATAGCCAACATTATATAGTCAAACCTTCTATAATCACCAAGTTGGTTACACATCAATATGGTGATTATATTTAAATATGATTATAACTTTAAACCTCTATATAGTCACAGTTATATTAAAATTTTTATAAAGTGATTATAAAAAATTATAATAAAAAAACTATTACAAATCATTAAATAGAATATTTATTAACCAAAATATAACATAATACAAATATTATTTTATTATTTTTTTACTAATAAGCACTTAAATTAATAATACTAAATAAATTACGTAATTAGATAGGACTATTGACCAATCAAATTTTATCTTTTATAAAATTAAAAAAAACGCAAAAATGTATTTGTCCTACAATTGATTACAGTTGCTACATAGTAAAGTCTAAATTTTAATATATGAATCGATTAAAGTCGCTAAGTAAATTTGTTCAGAAGATCAAAATACACTTACTTTAAAATTTTTATCAATATTGAAGAACTTTTTATTATTTGACTTTTTGATTTTACGTTTGACAAAAAATTAAAATTTTTTAAAAAAATATATTCAATGAACATAAAAATTAATAAAAATTCTTCAATTTTAATAAAAATTTCAGAGTATGTGTATTTTGATGTTCAAACAAGTTTACTTAATCAATAATTATCGATTGGCATAGTAAAATTTAGACTTTATTATGTAGCAACTTTTTACAAATTTTAATTATAATAAATACTTAGCTATTTTACAATATATATATAGGACGTGATAAAGTGGGAACCCCCTTCCTCTAATAAATTACATGATTTAAAAAATCAGTGATTATAAAAAGGTATATTATTAATAAAATTGATAAGAAAATCAAAATTTTTTGGTGATAGTATTTATGAGTGATTTGTGATATATTGAGGTTTTTTTACTATTGCACAATATTGGGTGCTTATATAGAAGTGTGACTATATAGACTGTGATTATAGAGGGGTCAGACTGTAATTATTTAGAATCAGACAAAATACCAGAAGAGTTTACTCCTTACTTTGTAGAGGTTCGCAGGCAAATTTGCCTGTATAATTACTATAAATATACCTCTGATCTAGTTTTTTGATTATTTAAGATATTTAAATAAAATTTGGTATTATAATATTTTTAAGAACAAGGATTATATTTTTGAATTATTTAAACTTATATTATAAGACAAAAAGTTTATATTGCTTATAAGCTGAAAATATTAAATTTTAAAGAAATTTTTTAACCAAAAAAATATTTTGCAATATCTTGGCGAATTCTTTAAATATTGGTTTTAAAAATATAGTTTTTTCTTATACAACTTTGTAGTTTATATAAAGGATGACAACTTTCATTATTTGACTTTAAATGATTTACTTGTAAAAATTAGGACTTGTATTAGAAGTGAAAATTTTTTTTATAGACGAGAACATATAAAATTTGAGAAAACCTAAAGAAAAAATTCTATAGAAAAAGTTCCAAAACAAAAACTTTAAACTTTTATTACACCAAAGTTTTTTAATAATTTTAAAAAAAAATTTTATAATAAAGTTGATAAAACAGAACTAATATTATATTTTTTACTTAGAAAATATATAGCTAAAATTAATATTTAAGGTTTTATTTAAAAAATTTAAAATTTTAAAATTTTCACAGGCAAATATGCCTGTATAACAAATTAAGGGATATTACAGACTACGAAAAAAACTATTTAATCAACTAGGCTTGATACTTTGAAACTAACATAACTTTTTATATAAGAAGAACTAAAAAGATCCAAAATACTCTTTTCAAGTTATTAAGTGAACAGAAGTCAAACTGATTCTATACATGATGTATAAACTTACTACTGCTGAATATTTGAGAACTGATGCTATATATTATAAAATAGCTGAATGATATTATTGAGATCAAATATACTGAAACATCCAAGAATACGTAAAAACTTGAGAGATATGTTAAAAGAGACAAAAGGAACGAAAAAAAGAACTTCTTCATCCTATTCAAATAGAATGTGCTTTTGAGAAAATTGAAATTGATCTTGTAAAACTTACCAATAACTACTTGAACCAATCATTATATCATAGTTATTAAAATTACCTAACAAGATGGCCTGAAACCCAAGCTGACCCTAATGCTATAGCTAATACTCTTGTTCGATTTATTTTTAAAAAAATTATTTATAGACATAGAACCCCAAAGATTATACTTTTTGATCAAGAAAGAAACTTTATTAGTGAAACTATATAAATCTTGTATGAAAAGTTTTTTATTAAATATAAATTCTCTTTTTATACTACTCACAGACAAATAGAATAGTTGAAAGACTTAATTGAATATTATATGAATCTCTTGCAAAAGTAAAAAAAAGCAGATAACTGGAATTTACATATACCAGATATTTTTTTAGCCTATCGAACAAAGAGACATGCTACTACTGAATATATTCTATTTTAGTTAGTTTATAGAAAACAGGCAACACTGCCCATAGAAGTGCTTATCCCAGTATATCCTAAAAAAAATGAAGACACAGAAATAGATATTCAAGACAGTATACTACAATGAGCTTATGAATTAATAAAGAAATTTCCAACTATACAAGAAGAAGTCTGAGAACATACTAGAAAATCACAAGAAAAACAAAAAAGTACTTTGATAAAAAGATAAAAGAAGAAACTTTTGAAATTGGAGAAAAAGTATGGATACAATGAAAAGACTTAAAATGTTCTACTTTGCTAAATTTGAAAATAAAAGAATTTGACCCTTCATAATTCAAGAAAAACTAAACAATAGTGCTTATAAACTTTGAGATATAAAAGGAAAACCTTACAAAAATATTATAACAGTGATAGACTTGTTAAATATTATAAGAAACAGACATGGGAACCAATAATTGTGATTGAAAATTAGAAATTTCTTCCAGAAATTTATTGTAAAAGGGAGTGACATTAGTATTAAACTTTGTATACAGCTCCATAAAAATCATTATATTACTCTAACATTTATATAATTCTATACCCCAATTGAAATTTTTCCAAAATATGACTAAATCCTAAAATAGAATCTACTACCTTACAACCCAATACTATGCTCATTCTTAGTCAAAATGTAAATCTATGGGATGACCAAAATTCAGAACAAGTAATTGATATTACTTCAAAAGAAGAAACAAAATTCTTTATCAGACTTAATGAATTATTAAAACCATTTGATGAAAATATTGAAGCTTTATTATAGTCCAAAAAAATACCGAATTTGGATATTAAAGATCACACCTAATTTGGTAATAATTGCTAATCAGATGATTCTAGAATTTAGATTCAAAATATACAGATTCAAAGTATAACGAAGAAACTAGACATAATAGTACTAGCTTTTTTAACCATTTTTTTTAATAAAAAACTTATGCTTATATTTTAATTAAATTTATTATTGTTTTTTTTTTTAGTTTTAGAATATTTATAAGATCATATTAATTCATAAACAATTTTTGTATATATTAGCTACTATATAATACAGACTAAAATGTCTGGCAATAACAAATTTTACAAAGTCGAGGGCAATATACTTGATAGTTATATATATATATATATATATAATATTACTCTTTAGGAGCATGACAGAGGTTTTATTTGATTGGCCAAGGCAGATCATGCAGATCATGCCGATTATTAATGTGATTGGTTAATATTTAATCATGGGTATAATGCACTTTTTAATGATGATTAGAGGTTGTACCTGAAATAAATTTCAAATTCCGGATAACCCGCCCATTTACCAGATTATTACCGGGTCATAAACTGGATTGTTTTAAAAAATCCGGGTTACCCAGGTGACCCAGTTGACCTGGTTTGTTTGATTGGCTAGTGCAAAATTGAGGTAGCTCTTAAGGGCATGTAATTTTTTTAGAGGTTGTACCCGTTAAAAAATTTAAGCTCCGGGTTACTCACCCGTTTACAATATTATAAACTGGGTCATCTTAATAATCCGGGTAACCCAGTTTTTTTTGATTGGTTGATGCAAAATCATAAATTCTCTTATATGCATTTTTTTAAAAAACTACGTATAATAATAATGGTAACTGATAAATTTATTTAATTTTTATGTATAAAATTTAATATATAAGTTTAACCGGGCTAAAAATCATTCGGCAAATTTAACAGATGCCCTGAGAAGCATGATAATAGCTGTAACATAATCAGTTTATTCTCTAACAGCTAGAGGCCATAAAATAAACTAGGTTTAAATAATAATATTTAAAATGACCTTACTCCCAATGGACATATGTACTGTACATACGTTTGTACGTCACATTATTATGCTTAGGATAATTAATTCGGGTCACCCTGTTAACGATAGCTATGACCCGGTTGACATGTGTTAACTGGGTTACCCGGGTAACACTTATACGGGTACAAGCTCTAACGATGATTGGCTAAACGAAAGTACCAGTAGTGCCCCATCACCCACATTCTTTATAAAAAAAATTTTGCCACAAAAAAAAAATTTTGATATCGCGTGAAATGACAACAATAAATTTTGGCCCCTGCTCAATTATTAACTGTACCCATACTAATGTTAAGTATCATAAACTTACGAAGCTTGCATATGAAAAGTGTTACAAGAAACGAATGCTGAAAGTATACCCTTACCTTGAAGTCAGAAAACAACTTTGTTACCCACATTACTGTAAAATTGTAGAAGCTGATAGAAACCAACGAAGGCATGAAAAAAATATGTAATTGAAAAAAATTTAGAAACAATTAAACCTGTATCAATTAATAATATGGGTAATAAGTTTTATTTTATTTTATTTATTTATTTTTTTTTATATTTTAATTTTTTATTTAATTTAAATAGAAGAACCAACATTCACTTCATATATAGAAATATTAACAAAAGCATTATATCAAATACAATATATATAGGGTGCTAATTTGGAACTAGATCCAGTAAAATTCGAACATATGATCAAAGCTACTATTAACAACTTAAAGGTTTTTTAATTATCTTATGAATGCAATTATTCCAAAAGAACGCTCTGTTTATAATGTAAACAAATCAAAAAAGTCAATTGTTGGCTTATGCTATATGTTAGCAAGTTTGTGCAACAAATTTGTAAATCAACACAAGCTAGAGGTTGGGTTATATTTAATGGTATCAGGGGCGATATGGGAAGCAATTAACGCGATGTCAACTCTTGGATATTCAGTGTGTGCTAAAACTGTAGAGGAATATCGAAAACAAATTAAAAAAAACATTCAACTAAAATTGAAAACCATTTTATTAAAATGTAAATGTAAATTTATATTTAATATATATTTATTATTAATTAATAAAATTTAAATTGTATATTTTTATATAAATAGAAAAATTTATTTTATGTTTACAATATTGATGTTTATCATGCAATCCACGAAAATCGTAGACCTGATACTGTATCAACTTTGACTGCAAATCATTTTGCTACTTGTGTAGCCAAACCAGTAATAGAACATTTTTCTGTACAATTTACATTTAATGGAGTGTCTGTGTATAATCTAGTAAACATTGAAGTGTCAAAATTCTGCTGGTATTTAATAAATGTATATACCAGGGTTTTCGATATTTCATATACAGACCATTAATTGTATAAAATTTCACAAGGTTTAATAATCAATACATTCGATCCAATTGAAACGCTAACAATACATAGTTATGCTGATAACATAGTAGAACGTAAGGAGTAGAGGTCAATGAGGTGACTTCAGCTCGTAGGATTTAGAGAACAACACTTGCATTCTGTAGAGGATTGATTATCTTAATGCATTGAATATTATTCTTTTAATAAATAGTAAAACACAACATTTAGATAGAAAAGTCGCACCTGTTGTCGCTAACTGGCCTGGCCAGCTCTTTATTAGAAAATTGCTATATTTGCAAAAATTAACCAATACAAATTTCGTTATTCCATAACAAATCGAATCATTTTTACCCATGTTGTGCCTGCTTCATTTATCATTAAATAGCAGGGAACACGTTATACTAATTTACCATTTTTTTTTGAAAAAATGTTCCATTATGTATTTGAAAAAAAATTGGCAAAGAAACCTCGACCGTGGAGTAAACCTTTCATCGGGAAATTAAAAATATTAATAATCTGCAGTGATCTTCAAGTTTATCAAATCAGTGCAGAATCTTGTTTAAAAAATTGCAAAGATTTTCAAAATTTAGATTTTTGCAGTTATTCGCAGATTTTTTGACTAAAATCTGTGCAAATTTTTAAAAAGTATAATCTTCGCAGATTATAATAGGCGCCGCCTATTAATAATCTGCGATAATCTCCAAAATTATAACTACTATACTTATCTGCTATTAAAAACACTATGTGAAAATCAATAAACAAAACAAAACAATAAATAAAAAAATGCGTTTTTTTTATTTTTTTATTTTTATTTTTATCGTTTTTTAAAATTTGAATAAAACCGATAGTGGGAATAAAAGTAAATTTCCAGTTATTCCCATAAGGGATAACCAGAATTTACTTTTATTCCCATGCATGTACATATATGTACACTTTTTTTTTCCTTTTTTTCGAATTTTTAATTTTTTTATTAAATTAATTTTAACGTTTTTAATTTTTTTTTTATCAATTTTTTTTAAATAATTTATTTTTTTTTAAACTTTTTTTAACTTTTTTTTTTAACTTTTCCTTTATTTTTTTTTATTATAATTTTTTTTATT